>JAMZEH010000042.1:11312500-11470000 GCA_024699665.1 Ostrea denselamellosa
CTACACAGGATTATATATTGTCTTACCGGAAACATCTTTGGATCTCTAGGAAGAATTCTACATTTTACACAGCAAAGGAAAAGTAAATATTTCGATACTTGTAGCATTTATAATCCCATTTAAGCAAAGTTAATAATAAAAGTATCTTGCTTATCATAAAATGAACGTCATTAGATATGACCTATTGATATTAATAATTGCTGTAAAAATAATGTCACTGAATGAAAAAAAAATTCCTGCTCATCTGTACATTTCATATTGTTTTCCACGGTTTGATTGACTAATTGATTATATATTGTTTAACGTCCCGTTCGACAACTTTTCACCCATATGGAGACGTTACCATTGCCGGCGAAGAGTTGCAAAATTTAGGCCTATGATCGGCGCTTATGGGCTTTGAGCAGGGAGGGATCTTTATCGTGCCACACCTGCTGTAACACGGGGCCTCGGTTTTTGCGGTCTCATTCGAAGAACTGCCCCATTTAGTCCCCAAAGGGCACCAAGTTTTGATAGTATGTAAATTAAGGTAAAGGTATATATACCACTGAGATTCATGAATGCCAATGCACCAAGAGGACCTGCTTTGCCGAATCTTTGCTGGTCTACTGTTGTATGAAATTCTACATTTACGGGTTACGAAACTAATAAAGTAGTATTTGATGCATTTACCTCCATGTTTCCTTCAGACAATGACATTTTAAGGTACAGATGCTATTAATATTACATAGGACAGGTGTATTGTCACAGAGTGCAATTGCACCAACCTATTGCTCTGTCAACCAGACGCTCGGCTGTCTCCGTAAACTCTAACTAATGAGAGTGTGGTAAAGACCCACGACAACAGTTGTAACTATTAGAGTGTGATTTGGTATCGTTTCATTTAAAGGACAACGCTGTCGAAAATAAAATATGCATTCAAATCAGAGCTATCGCATTGTGACAATGTTTAGAGATCTTAATTATATTTATAAACTGATCCTTCATTAACGATACGAAAGGCAAGTCTATCCATATCGTGTCGGCAGCACCACAAAACACATTTCCTGTTAACTAAACTTTTCAAACAAATGACTTGCAAATCATCGATTTAAAAGCTGTATATAGTCCGACCTTTGGACAAATGTTCACATTGAATTATCGCACGTACGTATTTATAAGATTGCACGGCATGTCGAGCAGCTGTACATTTTATTACATGTTTTAACCAGAATTATTTGGTTTTAAAGCAATATAAGCTGCCAAAATTGCAATTTTTAATAGTGGCATTAAAAGAGGTTAAATAAACGTTGATTGAAAAAAAGAACTGCATCGAATTTCCTCTCTTATGCATCGTTTACACACCTTTACGTGATGAAAAATATATTCCTCGACATTCCGTTTGACCCTAACAACGGCAGCTGATTAATCGTCGGCGACAATCCCGAAGATAACCGATGTTGACACGAATGATTCTGATGCTGATCGGGATGGATCGGGTTGTACCCGGGTCATTAAAATATGGACGGCGAGGTGAGATAAAATTCTAGTTACCATCATTATTTTGGCATTGTTAACGATGTTATATGTTTTTATATCTTTTTCGTCCCGAATCAGTCAAAGTCGGCTTTCTCACTCGCTTCGAAACTTTCGTGTCAGACATCTTTCGTGCTTACCGGAAATATTGCGCTTGCGCATTTGATTTTGCCGAATGAGTTCAACTTTAGGTCATTGCATACGGAAATAATGTCGGAAAAATTAAGGTACGGGAAGACTTAATTTCAACTGTCGAACAATTTTTACATTTAATGCAAAAAATACAACATGTCAAAAGTTTAATCGATAAAATCAGGTATTAGAAGGTAGATGTTACAAAATTTCGATTAAATTTTAGGGACCCCAAAATAACAATTTTGACAGCTTATATTGCTTTAAATAGGTGTTTACAAACAATGGCCAACCGGCCATTTCTGACTAAATCAAGTGACAGTGTCCAGTTAAGAAATATCGTCGGTGGTCTTATTTATGAAAGTTTTTTTTTACAACACTATCGTGACCTCCCCCTTTTTTAAACTTAAGATTAGATCCTTGTAATGAAGAATACTGGGATATTGCCGATTTTAGAAACTGGGCTAGAACATGTATTATAAAGAGAAAGGTTAGTGATCAATGTGTCATATACGTACACATCTCAAATTAGAAATATTACATTATTATGATATATCATGACTGTCAGATTCTGATGAAATGATACTTATAATCAATTTTGCCAGGAATGAGCTCAGAACTGTTTCTTCATTAAACGGCATGGTCCTAAGCATCTGAACTGAAATCATCACCGTCTATGTATACTGTTTCTCATATATATATATATATATATATATATATATATATATATATATATATATATATATATATATAGTTATAAGGAGAAAGTATTTATAGGCTAAGCCTGTTGTCCTATTCTATTCAATTATTTACTGAATAAAATGTTATTCAAAATAATTCAAGGTTATATCCCAAAGACGATATGACACGGAAGAGCAGAAATATTTAGTGACTCTTATACTAAACAAACGTCGTCTGATAAGGCAATAATTGTTCTCAGTTTGTTCGCTAGTTGCACAGGATTTTTTTGAAAAGGTACTTGACAGTTTCAGTTTATGAACCATAATTTAGTACGCTATATAGTTTTGACGACGTAAGTCTTTTGGACCTGTATGGGGTGCTAACCCACGACCTACCGCACACGGACGTACTATGTTCTTTTACCTTCATGAATAAATTCCATAGGAAGATATCTAAAAATCAATCATTGAGATTAATTGGCACCGTAATGATTTAATCAATATAAACACAAGTTATTGCTAACCTACTAGTGCAAACCCAATTTTTGTTCGCGACTTTATTTCGCGATTTAGCAGTGATAAACTGGTTCGCGGTGACAAATTTTCGCGGCCGAGATAATCTTAAACAGATGAAAGGTATGTTAATGTACTGGTTCGCGCCAAAAAATATTTGCTACGAAGAGGTCGCGAAAGTTTTTCGCAGGCGAATAACAATTTGTTTGTAATATTATACTGTATGTGTACTTATTTAAGTGGGATTGAAATTTTAGCGGGTTTTTTTTTTTAGCATTGAAGCAAGGGCGCTAGTATATAGTTAGAGTAGAATATGAAATTATCTACGTAATATCTATTTTCAGGCATAGAAGAAGCGCAAAACCATGAATATACCAAAAAATGCATCAGGTCCGGCTGCACCAAATTTTAAATACACTAAAATAAGTACACATACAGTCAATGTTTTTAGATATATTTAACAGTTTATGATCATGTCTGATACAGTGTATTTTGAGTTTGTTTAGTAATCACATAATGTTTTGATAAGTGAAGTTCTAGTTGAAAACTATCATTTAGAGTGATCAAAGGCAGAAATGACGGGAGGAAAAATGAGTGGAGATTGGTGGATAGACTATCTTTTAAATCAAATGATTTGCTTCGAAAATTTGACATTGCACCAGATCAAAGAATTTTATACCATCTTTACATGTGGGTATAAAAATGCAATTATACCATTTAAATCGTGTACCAGGTAATTTGGATGGAGAATGCAAATTCATCACACACACACACACACACACACACACACACACACACACACACACATATATATATTTATGTGTGTGTGTGTGTGTGTGTGTGTGTGTAAAACAAAGCAGAAATTTAGTGTATATAGTTGTACATTTCTGATCTTATCTTTGTTCATAATATTTATGCAAAATAAGTGCATTAATAAAAGTTTTATAAATATCTCTCATTGCAAAGCTATTAAAAGGTCTGTGTTGAATTATTCTTTATTTTCTATAATTATCTATTTCCCCGCAGGACTTATGGTGAACGATTGGTTTAAGCATATCATGTGACATGTTTTACTAGATTTCTTGGGGTGTTTGATTTTTAAGTTATATGATATTTATTTGGAAATTCATTTAGTATTTCTAGCAGTGTGGTTAAGTTTCTTAAGCAAGCAATTTGCATGTTCGATTCTATTTTTGTATATTAGCACAGCACACTTTTACAAAGACTTTTGAGAAAACATAAAGGCCAAAAGTCCATAATTTTGGTAAGTTAAGTATATACATCACACTTGTGTTGTTGTTATTTAGAACCAAACAGGAATTACATTTGGAGCCCCCAGTGAGGATTAGAACTCTACTCCGCATTCCATTGTCACGGGATTCATTTTGAAAATATTGTTATACCTGAGTCATTCGCACCTGCCAAAAAGCGTGGGGAAATAGTTATAGAAAATAAAGAATAAGTCAACACAGACACTTTTAAGAGATTTGTAATTAGAAATATTTTTAAAACTTTTATTAATGCACTTATTTTGCATAGATACATATGAACAAAGATAAGATCAGAAATGTAAAACTACATACTAAATTTCTGCTTTGCCCCCCCCCCCCCCTCCCATATATATATATATATATATATATATATATATATATATATATATATATAGAGAGAGAGAGAGAGAGAGAGAGAGAGAGAGAGAGAGAGAGAGAGAATACGACGTTATTTCTGCGTTTTGGTTATTGTAACGGGAAAACTGTTGCCTGAAGTTGGTGCTCAATTACCATGACTAACACTTCTGGACACTACCGGGCGGTGTAATTATAACTGTGCATCGATGCGTGTATCACACATTAGTTGCTTTCCACAATTATTGTATTTTTATTTCATGCAAAATGTAAAGATAATGAACAGTGATCAATCTCACAAATCTTGCGAAATTACCAATGGCATGAAATACAAAACTGAAAACAGGACAAACACGCACCCCTGGAAATACCAGAGGTGAACTCACGTGACTAAGAGTTCATCGGTCACAGCTGCCGAGTGTCCTTGGTCTTGATTAAATAAACAGTGATCCGTAGTCAAAATCAGTAAGTAACGAACGGTCTAACAATTTGTATATGTATGATATACGTCGGATAACATTCGACCCATGTATAGAGTTTCAGTTGCATTGATCTATGACTAATGTACCTTCTGAAAATAAAATGATATGAGATCTTATTAGGATGTTCCGGAAGCTAATAATGTTAGGGGAAAGTTATTCTGAATTTGAAGCAAGTGTTACAATCCAGGAAGAACGTGTTTCCTTGTTGGACGGAAGAATGGTATAAATCTTTGAGTTTCGTACGGTGGTTTTGAGAAGCCGTGTTACGGTATGAGAAAATGTAAAACCTTCATGGTGTTTGACAGGAGACTAAACTGCAGATATTCTCCTCCATCTGGTAGATTTATTCATTGATCTGTATTTGAGCAGAAAGGAATTCTGAATCTTTGTTAATTGTAAAAGATGCCTTCTGAAGCTCACTAGGCACATAGAAGTTAGGATATTATCAAGGACAAATAGCAATAGAAATGGATATCGTTTCAAATAGCATTAGTGTATCTGTTAAGATATTTTGCATCGAGAACGATCTGAATATTGATCGCATAATTAACACTGCTGGGGGCATATTTGTAATGACTAGCTTAGTTCATCACCAAATCATAAAATGAAAAACGGTTAATTTTAAGTTTGATACTAATCTAACTAGATACAAAATACAAAACCTACTCCCCACTATACCTTCATTACCCCTTACCGGTTAAAAAATTGATTACGACCTGGGCAAATACTTTTATGATCATCATCTTGACCAAATGTTGTATTCAATTTAAAATTTATGCAACGTTACGTCTATTTTCAAGAAGTAATTTTTAAATTTTACGGGTTACAAAATAACAGTCAATGATTTGGGGTATGCTCTTTCTAACAATTCTGTCCGTTTCTAAATTAAATTACAAGTAAGGAACATAACAATATTTCTGTTTCTTCTAACAATCAGTATAATTCACAAACTACTTTAGACACAATCCTGAAATATTACCGAAACAGAAATAAAGACGAAACTTCCCAGACTACACTATTCAACATATCGGGTGAGATTTGTATAAGTGATCTTCTTTCATCTTATTATACTAAGTATAAGCCTTGTAATGTTATCAGCCTGAGTCAGCATAATACTTCAAAAGTTCGCCCCCCAACTGAGAGGTCCGGAAGTCAACATAATGCTTCAAAAGTTGGCTCCCCAACTGAGAGGTCCGGAATCTTTTGTTTGGTGAAGTGAGTGTCCTAACCACTACGGGACCGGTACATAATCATATTAATAATAGTTATCTGAATCACACCTTCTTTGTGGAGAAGTATTAAGAGCTTGTACTGGACACAGAGGCTGATTGTGGTCAAGCAGTGCGACATGATCCTACACCAGTGTAATGTGACCAAAGTCAAGGTCACAGGCTTTGGATCATAACTTTGAAATGGTAATATTTGATTGGGGGGATATTTCGCGTCCCACTGGAAAAGCATCGATCACTAGCTTCAGAAAAAGTGCTGCAAGCTTTAACCAATGTACACATCGCCCTAGGACGATTAAGGTACCTGCTGTCTCGACATCCACATTCTCTGAAATGATACATGCACATGGCTTTGAAAAATAGCGATTTGGGCCTGTAGAATGAAAATGGCGTGGATTGTATGTATTTTGGGAGTCATACATAGACTATTCAGGAATCATGTTAATAGTTAGGTACATATTTACCCTATCTTTTATCGCTGATGTATTTTGAATGACAGCCAGATTGAAGATGAAATGAAAATATTTGTCAAACTTTCTGGTCATCATAAGTATCTAAAACATGCATACATCAGTCCTATTGATTTTGCAAAACTAAGTGCCTGTGTTGTTAAGATGTTAGACAAAGTAGAATGAATTGCTAATCTGTTAAAATAGGATTTCACACAATATTGTACGGTCTAAGTCTTTCTACATCTTATAGCATTCAATAAAACGGTTATCGGCATTTGTCTATTCATTATATATTGATCGTTATTTTGCAACTTCGACGATTTTTATTCCTGATCTAAAATCACAAATACCTCGGTGGGTCACCAAATGTCAAGTGGCAATTCAATCCCGCCATCCCGGTTTTATTTTTGGGATATTGATCAGCTATTGCTCGGTTCTTCTTTCTCGCGCCAAAAAATGTTCGCAGCCGTTCTCCGTAACCCGTTGATGAATATTCAAGCATATGCTAGGCCAATGTATCTAGTGGTGTAGAAATGATTAATTTTTTAGACTGAAGGGCGCTAGGGTACAGTGGGGTGTCAAATGGGGGAACGGTCAAACATAGAACATGGGGGGGGGGGATAAATTCCAAAATCTTGATAAATATGAAAGATGGAGTCTTGGGGTTTTGGAAATGAGAATAGAATGACAAGGCCTAAATATTAATATCAAGTTCAAGGGGCTCAAGTGCCTTGCTGCATAAAATTGATGTTACTTCACAACCAGAGACCTGTGATCTTCAGAAATGATGAAGGGATGATGGGATTTACAAATAAATATCAAGGTCAAGTGACTCCAGTGACCTTGACCTCTGTCTTTGCACATAAAACTTGTACACATTTACAATCAGAATTGATAGAGACATGAGGTCTTTAGAAATGATCAGAGGATAAAAACTAATATCAAGGTCAAATGACTCCTGTCACTTTGACCTTTTCATCATACTTAAGATTCGGGAACAATAGAAATTTGTAATCTTCAGAAATGATTAAAGGATATTGTGACCTACAAACTGGTATCTCCCAGTGACATTAAGTCTTATTCTTACAGCCTATCTTCCACAACTGAGCAACCACTGTATCATATAAGTTATTAACATGTTGATATTACAACTGTTTCATATCAATCGTTGTATCCTATAAATTACTATTAATATCGTAGCTGCGCATATGATATATATTTGATACAGAAGTTTGTTGGTTAGTTGTTTTTCGTCCCGTGGTATTATTTTTTATTCATATTGAGACGTCACTAGCTGTAGGTGAAGTGACACAAATTTAGACCTATGCATAGCGCTTACGGTTATATCATATCAATGAGGGTTCTTCAACGTGCAAAATCATGCCGCGATAAGGTAATTTTCACTTATACATGCTTAGTGTTTGACAAGGGAGCAATCACTCCTTATGTTTACGTCTGAGACTTGACGCGACCATGACTCAAGCGGGGTTCAAACTCATAAACACCCCATTACGATGCGAATGCTCTGCCACTGGGCTACCGCAACCTGTCCCGATTTGCAACTTATCAGAATATTATACATAATTGTTTACAAACGTACAATATAATTTTTTAATGATGAATTTGTCTTGTATACAATATCGTTTACATATATTACCCAACTCACAATATTTTCTTAGTCTTTGGTGATCGAATTTTTTAACAATTTGTCGGAACCCCATGGGCACGAATTATGCTCCTTTTTAGCTGACCTGCTTTTAATACTTTTTTGAGCATAATTTATTCAAAAGCATCTACGAGAAGAAAAAGACGTTTTGCTGTGGCCTGCAACTCGACATAAAGATATATTGATGACGTTTTATCTATTACATTTAATAATAATAATTTTCATTCATATGTTAATTTGATATATCCCAGTGAACTTGAAATAAAAGACACCACAGTGTCTTCCACATCAGCGTACTTAGATATTTTATTGAACATAGATTTTAACGGCAAACTCAGACTCAACTTTATGACAAATGGGATGATTCCAACATCTCCATCTAAATAGGGCGGTCATTCGGATGAAAACGCAAACACCGAGGTCCCGTGTCACTTCAGGTGTGACTCGATAAAGATCCCTCCCTGCTCAAAGGCTGTAAACGCCAAGCATAGGCCTAAATTTTGCACCCCATCACCGGAAGTGGTGACGTCTCCATATGAGTGAAAAATTCTCGAGAGGGACGTTAAACAATAAACAACCAACTTATATATTAACGATTCTGTTTCTCACGACCGAAGCCCATATGTTTTCGGTTAGAAATTTAACGGGAAGATCGCTTAAATAATAAAACTGCGCCCTATATCGGCAAAGTATTCACGAATTCTAAAATGTATTGGATAGCCATAGTACAGTATCGATGACATCAATGAATCATGAACCACCAGATTCTGCAAGAGAAATGTCAGCAACACTAACTCCCAATGGTAAATATGTCCCCGTCACCAAAATACCATTTTCTTTCAAATTGCGTTCTTCAGTTGATTTCTTATTGAAAACATGCTATGAAATGAAGTCTTGCATTTTATTACTATTGTACATGTGCTTTGGGGTGTAATTACCGGTATATATGAAGTAACACGAAATACTTGAAAATTGGGAATTTATGAAGACAAATGGTGGAAAACAGTTGTGTTTAATACTTTGATCTTCAAAACAGAATGTCTAAAACTTGTTTTATTCGTTATTAAGCCTAAAATGCATTCTATGTTCTACATGAATTTTACACTTATATCATGAAATTAAAATTCTAACCACTGCAGCATATTTTTTACGAGCAAATATATATAGCACTAGATAACAACCACACCCGATACCTAAAATTGTTGGATCCACTAAGTAAATGCAAGATCGAATACAAAAATTATATAGAGCGCTAAATTGTCCAACAACAACGAGATTGTCAAATTTTTGGTTCGACCTGTCCCTTCCTCGGGAAAATTAAAGAGGCTTCACATACGAAAGAGATGTGCACAAAAGCTAACACTAATCTACAAACGTTTACATGCATATGTATATGCGGTAAATTACATGTTACTGTTTTGCGCTTGATAATAAATATGTTTTCTAGGGAGGGAATTGGGGCACATCCAATTCGGCCAATGGGCTGATCCAAAAAGCGCGAAATGATATGGGTGACATGATTATTAATATTCTATTATATGCGAATCAAGTTTAAGGCACTACTTTAATTACTACAACTGAACATACTGGAATGTTTTTGACACCATCAGAATAATGTAAGTACCGTAACTGAACGCAATCTTGTAAACTTACGGAATATGTTGGTTGGTTGTTTTACGTTCCGTAAAGAAATTTTCACGCATATTGAGACGTCACCAGTTGTAGGTGAAGTACCACAAATTTAGACCCATGCTTAGCCGTACATGTAGCGGCAAGGGTTCTTTAACATGCCAACGCTTGTCAGGTTCAAGTTCATCGATTCGCTCGAACCACATTATATATTATACATGGTACATGAGGTACATTAAATAAACATGCATCCGAGTACGACTAAGGTCAGAGTATACAAATATACGATATGCATGTAGTGAAAAAATATTTACAATATATAGGTTTCAGCATTTTAGGGAGGATAGACTAACTCATAGATTTTTAAGATAAACATACAAAGTTTTTTAAGTGTTTTAACCTTACTGATTGACATAACTTCATGAAATCTAATAACATTAGGTCTTATGTAGTACCTCTGTATAGGCACTCTTCTGATAGTTGACAAAGCTATGCATATAATATATAGTGGAATTCGTCTGTAATTTTTGATTCGTTACACAAAACAAAAGATCTCTCATCATATAGCGTACTAATCCATGTACCAGTCTCTACTAGAAGGCCATGATTTGTGGTGCGAAATTTTAAGTAGAGTAGTTCTGAATTTTCTAAGCAATTTTTCTAAGTATTTTTCAAGTCCAAAGTCTATCTTAAAAGTTCTGTATATTTTACCTTCAAATGAATTAAACATATCGCTCGACCATGTTTGAATAAATTGATCCTCAAGCCTTTGTTTGACAGCATTTGTTATCCATTTTTCTCTTGGTGCCATATATTTGAAATTCCACCCATGTTTAAATTTTTATGACTACATTCAAACCAGGGGTGTTTATAGTGCCGCTAAGATATTGTGTATACAAAAATTACATAGTACATTTACAATTTTAAAGTTATAACCTGGCAATAATTTAGCCCATTATGAAGTCATTCTACTATACACATTAATATAAATTGGCAAATTAAACGACCTGTTTCACTATATACCATAAATGAGGAAGTGAAGCTTTTCAGCTCAAAGATACGTTTCAGAAATTTTAGATGAATGCGCTCTGCAACTTTTATGTTGTCGTACCCCCATATTTCACATCCATAAATCAAAACTGGTAAAACGACTTTGTCAGACAGGTCAAATTGACAACTGATTGGTAGATTTTCTTACAACACCACACATAGCTTTCTGGGCTTGTCCACACAAATGCTTCTTACCTTTACAAGAAGACTTTGATCTGGAAAATACAATACCGAGATATTTGAGTTATTTGACATTTCCTACAACCCTCCCGTTGTAATAAAAGTGCCTTTTCATCAATGGACCCTTTGAGAATATCAAAATGTTTGTTTTTCCGACATTAATATTCCGTTTCCACTGTGTACAGTTTATAGATAATTCATTCAAAGCACATTGTAAATCATCAGCAGATTCAGGCAGTATAACTGTATCATCTGCATTTAGCAGAATTAAAAGTTTCACGAACAACATAAGTTCCTATTTAATCGAATCAATAACTTTTTGTAGGTCAACTATGCCTTTCTCTTGTTAAAAAAAAGTTCAAGATTGTAAATTTACAAAGCAAACAGAAAAGGAGATAAGCTTTCACCATGTCTTAATCGAAAATTAATTGTGAAAAAATCAGTTGACTTGCCATTTAATCATTGATTTAATCCCCATATAATTTGTTTCTGGTAATAAGTATAACTTTTCCCCTTAATGCCGTTTGTAGTTAACTTATTCCACAGACCACTTCTCCACATAGTGTCGAATGCCTGTTTAAAATCAATAAATGCACAAAATAATACCTTTCGTTTTACCCATAAGAGCGTGTGACAAAAACTGTAAAGAAAGAATTTGATTTAATGTTGAATAGTTTTTCCTAAACCCAGCTTGATTTTCATTCATCAAATTAACTTCCTCAGCGTATGCCTCCAGTCGACTATCTAAAATGCATGTGAAAAGTTTACCGAGACAACGTAGCAGAGTAATAGGGCGGTAATTTTCTGGTGATGTTGGGTTACCATTAGTTTTGTATGTGGGTTAACTCCAAGTAACCATTCGTTTGGAACAAAGCTACTGTCGATATACGGGACCTCCGTTTTAAGGTCATATCCGAAAGACTTGTGATTCTCACTTCCAACCTGACGTTTGACGAAGGAGAAATCACAAACTTATGTTTGACGCAGCCATGACGGGAGCGGGGCTCGAATGTATGACCTCTCGGTTACGAAGCGAACGCTCTAGCTACTTCAACCAGTCAACTTACGGAATATATATAGGTCTATGTTAATTGAATTTGAGAGATCATGTTTATTCAATATCATGGCATGGACGCTCAAAGGGGGAGAGGGGTGTTCGAAGCGAAAAGAAAATTTTACTCATAAATAACGTTTTCAGTGAACATGGCATTATAAACTGCAGTTGATCTGCTGGCATATTTTCCATGATAACACACATCAATGAATATGTCAGCAGAATAACTGCAGTTTATATGTTGAATGGAAAACGCTATTCATTTCTTATATAAGTTTAAAATAACGAAAAGTGATCAATCTCATAACTCCTATAAAGAATACAAATGAGAAGAATACAAAGTTAAGAAACGGCCAATAAGCAACATGAATATTGATCACCAGACATTTTAGACATTTTAAACAATTCATTTACTATCTTCTAACCAAATAAAGTAGCTGGATCCCAAGTCTTATTGGTATCCATGGCAACAACACAGCAGATCAAAGAATACACTTTAAAATGGTATTCTACACTTTAAAATTCCTTATACAGATTCAAAATATATCATAATACTATTTGTTAATGATCTTTGGCAAATATATTGGGATTTCTATGACACAAATACACTCTATTCTAAGGAAAACAATGTAAACATTGAATGAAACGCTGGGACAAAGTTAATACGCATCGAACATAGAAAACTGACACATTCTTATTTAGTCAACAGAGAACTTCTCTTGTGATTGCCCATCAACTATTCATCACATTCTTTAAATTTTTTTTTTGGGGGGGGGGGGGTCTTTGTTTTTTTTTTAGTTTGATTTTGTTTTTGTTGTTGTTGGTTTTACGCCCGTACGAAGTAGACTTTTTAATAATGTGCAATCAATGCAAGAACTTTTTACAAATATTGACAATTATATTATTATACATTACCTACAAGAACGCCATTTTTACAGGAAAATTTGAATACTTTTACAATATAACTGCTCATATGCACAAATTGATATGTACTTTTTTCGTTTTTTTTTTTTTTGTTGTTGTTGTTTTTTTTTGTTTGTTTTTTTTTTTTTTTTTACGTATTTTTAAGTTTTATGTCCGTCGGATGGAACGTAAAAGAGTGCCCCAAGGATCACAACCAACTTGGCACGGGAAAGATCGTGTCCTTGATTTTCGAAAAAGAGTAGTCTCACTGGGGGCCGTCAGGGAAACCACCGTAAAATGGCTGAAATATTGCCAGCACGGCGTAAAACAATAAACAATCAATTTTAAGAGCATGACAAACATCCCCGAACACCAAGAGATGGGATCAGGTGCCTAGGAGCAGTAAGCATCCTGTCTACCGTTCCCACCCGCCGTGAGCCCTACGATATAAATATATGATAAAACTTTGGGAGTGTTATTCTATTTATTTATTTATTTTACAAAGCATTGCAGTTTAGTACGTGTCAACGTATTTAGAAACAAGGCCAAAACTAATTTACTAAAGATAATTATATGATTTTGATAGTATGCTTTGGTAACTATGATATTATTTTCTCCTTGTATGAGCACGAAGATTTGGTAATCAAATATATCGTCTCGTAAACATCTTTCTAATCAAATAAATGCCCACGGAAAACAATCATACCATTGTGTAATAAAATCAAATAGCTTGCTAATCATGATATTGACCCAAATGATGTCACGTGTAGCTGATGTGTTTAGGTATCTCTAGAAAACACGTGTATTTATCACTGTCAGCCATTGTGTATCAATCTGACAAACGTATAAAAAGAAAACGTGTTTTAAATATAAATATTTGAGGAAATTGCATTTTAAAAACTTAAAGAATTCAAAACCTTCAGGGTTGGATGATGTTTTTACTAAAAGTGCCTATTTGTCTTTTTTTAGATGATAGTAGATTATGGACGCGTAACTATAAGCCCCTGCACGAAAGTTTTCTTCAAACGAACTGGAGGCGCCTTTTCCAAGCGATTACTGGCAAATATTCGCTACACCAGGGCGGTCACTTATTTAAACCGTGAAATGAATTTCGTGATCTACGTCCGTCATACGGCAGATTTCTATCGGAAGTGTGAACAGTTTTTAGGGATCTGGAAATCTAAGTGAGGCTTCAAGTCTCGGGGGTCTTCTCATTACCGGAATTGATTTCGATTCACGACTCAAGAGACGAGACAGAACGCACGCAATAGTAATCTTGTCGTCACAATAATAGATTTCTATATGGCAAACAAAAATTTATCAAATTGGAATGAAATTCCATGCACACAAATTTCACTATTGTCTGGAGAAAATGATAAATGGGCATGAATTCTAAGATTGGTTTACAAATAACGTTATTCTAATTTTGGTTTACATACAACGTTTTTCTATCTAGTGGGGATTCGGATTAGAATAGGTCATCAGTATCCCTTACTTGTCTTACGAGATGATTAAATGGGGCGGTTCTTCCAAAGAGAACGCAAAAACCAAGATTTCGTGTCATAGCAGGTGTGGCACGAAAGAGATCCCCCCTACTTAAAGGCCGCAAACACCGAGAAAAGGCCCAAACACCGAGAAAAGGCCCAAATTTCGCAGCCCTTCACCGGCAATGGTGACGTTTCCATATGAATGAAAAGTGATCGAGTGGGACGTTAAGCAGTTTTCAACCAACCAATAATGCTTTTCACATGTCCAGCAAAATTTTAAAGACACTCATAAATAGCAGCTAACGTGTAATGTATTTCATAGCTTTGTACATGTAAATTGATTGATTGTATATTGTTTAACGTCCAGCTCGAGAATTTTTCACTCATATGGAGACGTCACCATTGCCGGTGCAGGACTACAAAATTTAGGCCTGTGTTCGGCGCTTATGGCCTTCGAGCAGGGAGGGATGTTTATCATGTCACACCTGCTGTGACACGGGGCCTCGGGTTATGCGGTCCCATCCGAAGGACCGCCCCATTTAGTCGCCTCTTACGACAAGCAAGGGGTACTGAGGATCTATTCTTAACAACCCGGATCACCACGGAGCTTGTACATGTAGATAATTCGCATTGTGAACGTAACCAAACAATCTTGATGCAGTCTTCAATACTGAAATTATTTTTTTATTTTACATCTTTATTTCGCTTAACAGTTGTAAAAATGTTTCGTCTAACTTGTAAACATGATACTAGTTGGTTTGGTTTACATGTATTCCATCGCATTAATGAATGTGCAAACGGATCGGTGATAAGATCTCCAAATGACTAAATTCTCTTCATGAAATTAAACCAATCATATACAAGTACAATTTTGTTATTACCGTGTTTATATACTTTAACATAAGGTGATCTTATATGAACGAAAGAAGGATTTCTTGATTGAAGGTTTTATAGCAATATCAATTGATTAAGCAGACTGTTTCGATCAAAATATTTCCTTCTCTTGAAGAAAAGAATTTCAGGGAAATGCGATCTTTACATATTAAATTGCTTTAGTCTTGATCAAATCTTAATTAATGTTTCCATAAAATGCAATGTGTCAACTCACTTCCGGTTACAACATTGATCGTCTCGATCAAATAGTTTTCATGAATAAATGGGTATAGCGACATTTAACAGTACCCCAGCATAATAAACTGTAATAAAATGTGTATGATATCCAAGATGTTTCCTACATTATATGGTCATCCCTCTGCTCATTATCCTGCAACTTTATCATTGTCTTTACTACTGGGTGAAATGTGTTTCTTAAATCGTAATGCAGTTACGTGAAAATTGTCACGAAGAAACTTTCTCGCAGATCCAGTTAACTTTTCCTATTCACGTACTACAATCTTTCCACAGAGTTTGGGAAACTAATTATAAGAAGACGTGGAACGACAACCTCAGAAATTGATTTACCAATAGAGGAGTTTCGCAAGAATTTTATGGCGCTTTCGGTACACTTGAATTGATATTTTTCTTACACGTAAAATCAAAATAACAATGTGAAATGGTATTGACATATATCTAGTTGGAAAACATATGCACATTATGATTATAATCTACTTGTTCCTTCATGCAAAACTAAAACCTTTTAAAGTCAAAATTCGGATATTGTAAAACACTGATCAACAGAGGCCGAGTTGCAACTACCGGCAGCATTGTGGTTCTTTGGGGAGGGGCATATATATCCATTCATATGAAAGCTTTCTATTTACGGTGCGTCTTTTTTTCTACACAAGATTGAATTGTTTTGGCATCACCATCTTAAGATTATTTGTACGTATAAACCAGGTAAGGCTGTAGCTTAATACTATGACTCTAAAAATAATCGCAATTCAATTGAAAAAAAAAATATTCAAAGATATTTGAGTATTGTTCAAATTTAAGGTTCTCCGAAGATACCAGAATAAATTTATTATTTCATTTGTACAGGAGCTCATGTGTCATTTTATATTATATGTAATCATACAAGTATGTGTTAAAGATAACACGAAGCCTGCGAAAACTGAGGTATCGAAACAAAAACTTAATTCAATATTAAAAAAGGCGGTTCGAATTCACAGGATACCTAATATGGCTACATAGAAAAATGCATAGAGTATGCGGGTGGATATAAGAAGTCTGAGTTTAAATAGATCGGAAGGATTGTTTTTATTCTGATACTAAAACACTGAGGAGGCGATATAAAATACAGAGATATAACAGAAGAATTGTGCACAGATGTTGTTTCGTAAATCGTGAATCTTTCTGGACTATCCCATTTTTCTACTGCAGAGCTCAAGTTCTGCAGCGTAGGTGAAATAAGAAAAACTAGACATTTAAGGGGGCATTGGCTGCCAAAGTAATATTTGTTGACTGCTACCAAAATAATGAAAACAGTTTTACAGTACATAAAAATCACCACTGACATATTAGAATTAATCAATCATGCAATCTGTTGTAATTTGGACATTAGAATTGTGTTTGTTTGTGTAGAAACTATGGCTCAAACATTATTGTACGGAAGTAAATATTTCATTAAATAATTGTCATAAAATTCGATTGGAGGTTTTTATCACCCAGATTTATTTTTTCTTCACTGTTAAAGTTCCCGTGGTTAGAATCGGTTCAGTACCCCTTGATTGTCATAAGACGCGACTAAATGGGGGAGGGGGGGGGGGGGGGTTTCCGTCGGATGAGACCGCAAAAACCGAGGTCTCGTGACATAACAAGTGTGGTTCGATAAAGAGCTCGAAGGCCTTAAGCGTCAATCATAGGCCTAAATTTTGCAGCCCATCACCGGCAATGGTGACATCCCCATATGAGTGAAAGACGTTAAACAATATACAACCAACCAACACAATTTTTAACGTATTCCAGCATTTAATCACGGTTCAGAATTTAAGGTTTATATCCTAATTGACAGCTAATGCCCCTTTATTAACGCATTTTCAATTCGGTTTAATTTTGCGACTGAAGAGAGGAATGACTCATTAAATATAAAACAAATATTTGCGAAAGTGTGAATTTCAGTATGATTTAAACTTTGTTTATTTTGGTGCAGTTTCAGAATGAAGATGTTTTGTATTTGGTACATATATGGAAAAAAAAAAATGCCCAAACATATTTGCAATACTAACGTACATTCTGATAATCAGTTATGATATGAATATTTTCTCAATATAATGCCATTTTTTAAAGAAAGCTTATCATGTATCGCCTTCACGTTAATAATATACATTTGTATGATCTCTATATAGACATATAATTAGTGTTGTAGAAGGGTATAAGATCCAGATACAAAAAGGATATTTAGTTGAACATTCAGCTTTAGATCAGGAGTATATATAGTTTTCTCTGTCCCCACTTTAAACATAGTCATTTGGTGAAATGAATGGTCAGATCAACGATCTGTAAATGAAAAAGGTCAAGACCATTGCTCAATGTCACATTTGATACCAGCTTAATGCGGCTATGTTGTGATACACAGTAATTCAGAAATGCAGTTTATTTTACATCACATTCACATACCCTTTGCGACCAGTTCCAAGCATTTTCAATACCCTTGAACGTTTTAAGTCTGTATGGTCGACTTTTGTCGTTGGTTGTCCGATATTTCAACCTCAGTCAATTTTTTAAAACTATATAATAATATTAATAGGAATTCCATATTCGGGAAAGGGAAAACGCTGTCTGACTGATGGAGGTCAAGGTAATCCAATAGTGGTTCACGACGTCATCTTGGATTTCATTTCTATTTTAAAGGCGACAGTATCACAAAAAAACCTCCCATGTTATTTCTAGAGTGATCGCTTGTTTAATCCTTTGTGATATATAGCAAGATGATACTTCACAGCAATAAAATGACACTTTTTAAAGAAACCACAAAAACCAATGACATGCCATGTTGATTTTGTCTCACAGATTTCTCACCGTGTAAAGATTACGAATACTTGTAGATTTTCTTCTATACAACACTGTGACACGGTGTACAGTTACATGTTTTTAACTGACACAAATATTGAAATGATTATTCAAGTAAATACCTTGCCCTACATGAAACACCACGTACACAGATAGTTCAGTGGTTTTATGTATTGGATTTTGTTCTGCAGCGATATCAACCCCTACACCGGGACAGAAGTGGATATCTCCTTTGGATAGTTTTGTTCATGAAAACTAGAGTTAAAAGAAAAGTATGTACACATCTATAATAAATTGCTACAGATAGGTTATCAATTGTTTAGAATGAATTACAAATTGACGGACCTCTACAGTGAAATGGAACGGCATACAGCAGATTGATAAACCATATAAACGGATCTGTACAATGGCATGAATCAGTATTGTGGTATTATTGTCAATTTTCACATAATATGCATCTGTTCCCAAAGCACTATTCACGTTATCTCGTGAGAAATGAAATATTGATTCATTTCTCAACATTTACTATAAAGATTTCAAGATGCATTGATGTACTATTACAATATCTGACAAATAACTTTGTGATATACCTAATAAGGTATACATTAAGTCCAAACCTGATATAAAAGATAGTACATTATCATTGATTATTTCAGATGAGAACTATATGGAATTAGTCATCGTAATTAGCTAGTTTCTAAGAAGTTACACTCAAGGTTCATGCTCGTTTGATGTTATGTTCATGTCATTTTTATCCTTAATACCTTTGTAATAATATACGCAAAACACCGTAAGAAAAATAACCCGGTTGCTGGAATCGAAAAACAAATCAATATCGTCGTAAAGCTGTTTTCCTCCACACATCTTCAATAAGAAATATTTCTTAGCTTAGATTGGTCAACACGTAATAATTTTTAGTATTCAGTTTGATTTTTTTTTTCGTTTGTTCGTTTATAAGCTACCTACATGGAATTTATTCATCGTGTAAAATTTTATGGTTTTCTTCAGCTATGAAAACAAGGAATATCAGCGATCAGCGAATAAAATGTAACCACAATAGGTATTCAACACATCTATGTATTCTCAGTATATTTACATATGTGCGTCATCCGATTTCTTCTAAGAAACCCAATAAGACAAATGGCATGATATATTGATCTTTCCTCATAAAGAATCATTAGCGCTAGAAGTATTTTATTTTAGCTCAAATAACCATCGTTTTAATACAAGCTCAAGAATAATTACTGCACTTCAAGTATCTGAACTTGTTTGCTTGGAGCTTTTTTTACGTCAAGAATTTTTTAATTGAAAATTTATACCCATATTACGAAATAACTGTAGTAATATTCATACTTTAAGTGGGATACGATTGGCGTTTCAGAGCCTCATTCCCTCTCCCTTAACAATAGAACACTCAAAGATGAAAAGGGGGACGAGAACCTAAAATGTATAGTATTCTTCAATTTCATACCCGGGGAGGGTTCGATAGAATAAGGAAATGTACTTACTCATATTCTTCGTCATCGTCGTCACCAACAATAGTAGCGCTTTGTCGGAGGAGTCGTTTCTTGGCTTCACATGAACTATCTTCAGAAAAACTCGCAGCGGGCCATGCAAGGTACATAGAATCCCTCAGTATTGCAGAGAGTCTCCGAACGTCCGGGGATCGTGGGTTATTCCCTTTTGGGACATGCAATTTCTCCTTTATTTTCTCCATAGGAATTGAAATTTTCCAGATTACAGTAACCTTTCACAAAATAAACTTTAAATCGGTTTGCTTCACAAATATGAATGTATTCCCATTGATCAAAGCTTCTTCTGTGTTATACACGCAGATGATGAACTTTAGAAAGAAATTTTTCTGCTTTAAGAATAATTACAGGACAACTGACGAAGTTTGACACTTGAAAGAATTCAATAGATATTTTCGCCTATGGCTTTCGAAAGTTCCAATCCCGTCTTTCCATTCACTGTCAAATCAGTTTGCCATTACTAGTGTACGAGGAAAAATTGATTTTTTATTACCAAGTTCTTCGATACATACTATATCTCACTCAAAAACTTTCCAACAATGAGATAGAATTTTGTTTTTCTACCCAATGAATCTTCCTTCAGAATATTTCATCGGAATTTCCTGTGATGTTCTTTAATGCCATTTAGTCTATTAGACGAAATGAATTGAAATCAAATCTTCTTCTCGTCACCAGCCTTTCTCTCCGTGCACTTTTTTCCGACGTGGAATGCGGAACCAAGAAATCCAGGTTTCCTGAAAGATCAATGAATCGTCTTCATTTCTCTCAATTTTGTTCTTAGCACACAGTGATTTTTATTTGGGGATTGGTTAAAAAAAGGATTAATAACTCGGTTTTTTTTTTCTATTACAAAATCGGGAATCGGCAATCACAAACAGATTTTGGAGATTGTGGCAGCTGCGCATGTGTAGTCACTTTGTTTAGAGATATATAAATTCAGCAAACATTTTATGATAAATAATATTTTTTTCATCTTACAACCCTTGTATATCATGTTGTAAATATTCTGTTGTGCATCCCCCCTTCTCTCCGCAAAAGTTTCTTTTTCATGGCACAAGTTTCATAAATTTGACTTAATTATCTTTTCCAACTGATTTATAAGAATTACTCAAACTCAGGCACTTATATTTCCTTTTACTTAAAAATATACAAGTGTATCGTGTTCTGATATTTTATAGAGGTATGAAATTGAAATGAAATTTGATAAAAAAAAAAAATGCCCATCTTTCATTCATTCATATATATATATATATATATATATATATATATATATATATATATGAGTCGCCGCTGCTGCATTTACCACAGACAACGACGATTTCTCTGCATGACTTCCGAATAAGGCAACAATTTATACTGCCGAAGCAAAGGCTATTCTACTTGTTTTGAGTAAATTGAAATTTCTAATGACAAACATTTTACTATATTCTCATACTCCCTAGCTTGTCTGCAGTCAATAAGCAAGATGATACATTTAAGATATTTTAAACCAGCACCATCTTCAAACTGAACAAGGTAAAATAGTTGAGTTCAGCTGGATTCCAAGTCAGTGGTATCCATGGCAACATCAAAGCAGACAAAGTAGCAAAAACGCACTTCAGTATGATATTGTACATTTTAAAATTCCCTACACTGATCAAACATATTTCATAAAATTCTATGTAAACGATCTTTGGCAAAGCTATTGGAATTTCTGTGGCAAAAGTAAATTTCTGTGACACAAGTAAACGTTATTCTATTCAAAACAAAGTAAGTTAACCATATAACGTTGAATTGAAGCTCAAGGACGAATTGATTATTTCAAGAATGTATGGACATATCGGACATTCAAAATTGACACATTCTTCCATACTTAACAGAGAACTGCAGCCTGAATATATATCTTGTAATTGACCATTAACTATTCATCATGTTCTTTTATAATGTAGTGATTTTTCGCCCATACGAAATAGGCTTTTTAATCACGTGTAATTAATGGAAGAACTTTTTTTTTTTTTTTTTTTACAAATATTGACAATCATATTACCAGAACAGATAGACACATGGAATATTCACAAATGATAAACCGATCGCGGTAGATCCGAGGTAGAGCGTTCGCTTCGTAACCGGGAGGTCGTGCGTTCGAGCCTCTCTCCTCCTAAAGGAGCTCCTTACCGGATAGCGAAAACGGACGTCACACGGACAAAAATAGTGCTGTTCGTTCATTGGTATCTGTTGATAAAAGTTGTTCCCACCGGGACTCCTGTGATCGGCGTATGAAGCATATAAACCGCATAATAACGGCACGATGATTTCAGAGTTCGGTGGTGTTCGTTATAAGTTTTGAACATGCTCAAAAATTTTCGCCAGATTTCACCGGATAAAGAATGCATTGTCCGAAAGAGAAACGGTCAAGAAACGCAAAGGAACGGAGACGAACGGGTTGACAATTTTGGTATCCGTTGGACGTTCGTTAGCATTATCTGCTATGGTGTGACTGATGCTTAAGATGTAAACCTAGGTAGTGATCGCTTCTTTGCCAAACGCTTGGCATTTATAAGTGAAAATCATGGGTCTTTTGGATATGACCTTAAACATGGAAGACCCGTGTCGCGGCAGACCTTGGTACGTTAAAGAACCCTCATTGCTACGACCCTGAGCTCAAAGCATAGGTCTACATTTGCAGTACTTCACCTTGAACTGGTGACGTCTCAGTATGAGTGAAAATTTTTCGACAGGACGTAAACGAACAAACTTCTACAGAATGCGATCTAAAGGACCAGATTTTATTTTACAGAAAAATCAAAATACTTATGTACTATCGGCATACCA
Organism: Ostrea denselamellosa; assembly: GCA_024699665.1. NCBI lineage: Eukaryota > Metazoa > Mollusca > Bivalvia > Ostreida > Ostreidae > Ostrea > Ostrea denselamellosa. Next base: position 11,335,386 of record JAMZEH010000042.1, read on the forward strand.
GTAAAACAACGTTCATATTACAGCTACCACCGGGATACGCAGAAATCGCTAATTTAATTATACTTTGGTTTTTTTTATTTTGTTTTTTTCAAAATTATGCAACACCAGAGCAATTACAACTTTTTAAAACCTGTTCTCTAAAAAAAAATGCATGGGATTTAATGTCGCTGAGGGTATTTGCTGTCAGTACACAGGCGATACACAGGACCTGATTTAAGGACGCGCACAAGTTCAGTGGTTGGTATTCGAGTAGAGTACCGAGACAATAAATCGGAAGAGAAATATCTTTATTAAAATAAATACTGTAAAACATTTTACGTATGTAACTTACTGATTCTTATTTTTCGCAAATCCTATTAGAGTTAATTACAAAGCATTGTTTCTAGACAACCAACTGTTCCAAAACTTCAGATGAAGGGATTTTAATTTCACTGCCTCTGAATACTTTCCATCGCTTCAGGAAGTCTTACATGTAAATCCCTTGACGACTTACAATGACACTGTGATGAAGTTTCGTTCTCTCCCGGCAAACAAGTGGCTGTTCTTGTACCATATAATCGCCTATTTTATGTTCTTTGTGAAATTTCCTCTATTCCGAAGTCACTCTAGACATAGCGAATAAATCGTTTGGAAATCGTCGGGGTTTTTTTTCCAGTAGATCTGATAGTTTCCAAAGTTACACGATAAACGATTTTCACGATAAACCGGATAAATGCAAAACACGATAGAACTGATAACCTAAAAAAAAAAAAAAAAAAAAAAAAAAATTAACCCCCCCCCCCCCCCCCCGATTATACATGTACTTGCAAAATGCAAAACATAGAAGACGCAAAACTTGATGCGACAAGAAACAAGAACGATAGAATTGTCAAGAATAACATTGCTATACTATAGCTACTCTATTCCCATGCCGAATATATTTCTTCAATTTTTTTTTATATTTGTTTGTCAGTCCTCAGAAATCATAGCGCTAACAATCACCATAAAAGAATAAGAATGGCCATTCATACAAACAAGCATGTATACAGTCACAATAAATAGGCTAGGGACAATATTATGACATTAGAACATCGGTTCAGTAAAAATATTTGACTAGAAAAACAAAGTTTTTACCTTATGCACCCGACTCCCGAGTTAAAAAATACAATAAGGATGACAAATAAATGCCCATGAGTCATAATTGTACAGATACATAATCCAAACACTTAGCAATAAATGTAAAAAAAAATAATGTACATATACTTAAGAATATCTGTAAAATTACGTCATTAAGCAACATATCCATAATTGTAACCATGTACATATACAACAAAATGACAGTATGGGATCAACTTTTTATGTTATCATATATATCTAAATAAAGCCACAATTTCATATCGGACTATGAGTCTATTTTTTCGCCATAAACATGTAATAACTACAAGTACGTGTGTTACACAACATCATTTCTAGAATGAAAAGGCCAAGACAACGAATAGTACTCAGTCTAGTAATTCCTATAGAAAATACATACCAGGGAGATACATGTAGGCAAATACGGAACTCTGGACATAACAGAGGTGGGATCAGGTGCCTAGGAGTAAGCATCCCCTATCGACCGGTCATACCCGCCGTGAGCCCTATATCTTGATCAACCCCGTGGGGATCCGGGTTAGAATAAATCCTCAGTACCCCTTGCTTGTCGTACGAGGCGACTAAATGGGGCGGTCCTTCGGATGAGACAGCAAAAACTGAGGTCCCGTGTCACAGCAGGCGTGGCACGATAAAGATCGTTCCCTGCCCAAAGGCCATAAGTGCCGAGCATAGGTCTAAATTTTGCAGCCCTTTACCGGTAATGGTGACGTCTCCAAATGAGTGAAAAATTCTCGAGCGGGACGTTAAACAATATATAATCAATCAATCAATCAATATATCTTCATCAGATAAACGGAGTAATTCTCAGTCAGAATCAATGTACTAAGAACGGCCTAACAATTTGTATGAAACTGGTATGGAATTTCACATATATCAACAACAAATAAAGCATCTAACACTGAGACTTTCAAATTGAGCAGCTGTACAAAGTAAATTTTAGCGCCTAAATTATGAATGTTAACAGTAATGTATAACCAACCCATATCGCATCTATGCATTTCCTGGGGGGTGGGGGGTGGGTGGGAGGAGGTCCCATTCAGAGAATCTCGAAGAGTCCATGAACTGCATTTTCAAAGAAACAAAAAATAATGCTAACCATTTTGAAGAAATCATAGAAAATGTTTCCTCTTTCGTATATGATTAATTACTTCTTTTTTTTTTTTTTTAAAGTTTTTCTAGCACATATTTTATATTTTATGATTTTTATAATATGAATTAATTTCTAATTTTCTCTAGTTTATTTCTTTCATGGTTTCAATTGATCATTGTACGATATTGATATCTGGCATTATTTATGTATTTTATGTATTCTGTATAATTTTGATTTGCATTTTAGTATAGCGTAAAGCGCTTTAGAGTATATTTAGATAAGGCGCTATATAAGTGCATTATTATTTTATTCTATCACCTTTGACTAACTGATTGTACTAATTTCACATTCATTTCCATGATCAAGTTGCGTTTTCGGTACATGTGGTTATATAGTTCAGCGCGTGCCTTTAAAAGTTTCCGCAAATATTTGCCTATTAAACCACAATTAATTCCCCCTGAGACTTATATATGTGTCTACCAGACTGACGTGTAAAGATCAATATAAAAATGTACTGATTAGAAATTGTCTTTTTTATCTGTGAAATGGCCAACTTACTTGTTTGTTTCCGTGAAAGAAGTATTAAAAAACTGCGAGTGGCTAGAATTCTGAATTAACACAATATTTCTGATTATTCTTTGTGCTTATCTATATCGATATTACATTCTTTTGTGCGTGTAGTCATGTTTGGGTTAGGAGCAAAGTTGACGTATCGGTATTTTCTTTACAAGATTGCATCTAATGCAAAACAAAAGTGTTGTCCGTACCGAAAAAAAAAATCACTCTATATTTGATCTTAGTCTATTACGGCACTACCCACACATTCTAACTAATTTCACACTCAAAAGTTTGCTAAGAGGATTTAACAATCGTATCTTTCTCGAACAGTACAGTTTACAGCATGCTCTTGGCATGTAATGCTGTTAGATCGACGTTCCACCGGAATTTTGAAAATCTTTTCGGCAATTCACAGCCTGATTCTCAATTTACTTTTCAGAAATGTTCCAATGTGTTAGAATCAGGTCTGCTTATTGAAAATTTAATGTACATCCGGAGAAAGCAAATCCTACTGGGTAATAAGTTTTATTCCATGTCTGCAGCTATTAGAAACGTATTTAAGACTCGTGCAAACGGTCAGCAAAGGTTCTCTTCACACCAACCAACTCGCTGTTAATGCTTGTTATGCCACTCTTTTATTCATGAACTAGCCTCTCTTGCGCGGGGATGTAAAGACACATTAGAAAATATGTAAATAGTTGCAAGGGAATAGCAAAAGGGGGCATACAGCATACGCTTTAAAAAGACAGGGGTAGAGTTACATATATTTTGTGTCCCTGTAAAAACTTTGAAGTCTCCGTCAAGTTTCTCTCCTTCTCAGAGGAATTCGATCAAGTTCCGTGTCCTCTAAAGTTTTGTATGCAAGGGTTATGCCCCAGTTTTTGTCACTTAATTTAATTTCAACTAAATGACTGGATTAAAATCAGCAACAAAAATAATTAACAGACAAAGGACCTCATATTCTTCTGAAGCATATTGGAATATCTAATGGATTGTCTGTCGTGTTATTCGTGTGTATATCCCTCTGTTTACATGTTTACATAAGCAGGAGTCGTTGGTTCATAGCTATCTAACAGGCCCGACCATAAACCGCCTACTCCTATCATATCACAACATAAAGTCAATTAGAATTTGTAAATGTTTACATGTATAAAACGTCTGATTACTTCAGCATCGACCAGGAAAAGAAATTATATCTCCCCAGAAATCATGAATCAATCATCACCTTGTTGAAATAATGGAAGAAATTTGAACCATACCAAGCGATTTAATGTGAAGGGTCCACACTTTAATGGTTTAGTCCATACATATATTTATTTACAAAATATACAGTAGGAAAGCTGGTTTACCTAAGGTTTGATGTCGTAAAGCCCTGAGCTTGAGAAATGTTCAATCTCTGTAAATTCCAAACCGTACCGGATACTGGGAGCTGTTAATTATTCAAAGAGAACACAAAGGTAAAATAATAAACTACAATGAAAAGAGACGATAATCACCGGGTGATTGTAGCCAACACGTGATCCAATGATTGCCAGTTAAGCATGATAAATGAATAAAAATCGAGTAGTATAGATGTGTATAAATTCGAAGAATGCAATCTTTTGATTTTATGGAATATTGATTTTGGTCCATACTTGATGCCATATTTGTATAAAATTTCTAATACCAGAGATTGTTTCATTTAGACTATGTTTGAAGTATAGTCAAACTTGCTTCAATACGCGGTAGCATCAAAAATGTAATTTTTTTCCAATTCTTAATGCTATGGTTGAAATATGTCTGATGTCAGAATTTGACACTTTCACAGTTTCCGAATACTTTAAAAGAGTGTTACTTATATATAACATTTTTATTATTCACTCTCAATCCATCTTGGCAAGCCAAACGTTTTCGGTCCACTCCGCTCCCTATAAACCCATGGCAGATTACGCCTCGAAAACTGTGGCCAAGTTTTCATTGGTTCCAAGGTTCGACCTTGGTGTGACATTTAGGAAGAAGTTTCGGAATCGATATCTACGGTGGAACCGTGTCGGTTGTATGTGGGTCAATTACCCTGAAAAATCGTAGGGTAATTTTTTCAGCTTTATTTAAAGTTCTCAAACTATTGTCAGAAATTCTGAATTACAGGCAATGTCAAAATGACAATCTGTTCCAGTATATTTATTATGCGTGCTTCAACAAGCTAAACAGGCTAAGAGAAAATTGACTATGATCTCGAAAGCAAAGTTCAGACACTTAAAGCGGAGAAATCAACCATACTGCAAGACTTGCGTCATAAACATGCTTTACAGTATAAATATGCGAGGTGCAAAATTAACTGGAATTTCCTCGATATTCTCGTCCCTGTTTTATGTTTCCGATAGCGTGTAATTTGTCTGCCGTTAATATTACTTCAGAGACTCTTTAGCTGATTTCGCTATACTTTTTTTACATCTATAATGAACAGTATAATGAAATCCATTACCCAGTTGGCTAGATTTTAAAGTTCAAATTCAAACTTTTCTCAAGGTATCGCCACGGCGGGCCACAAATTACGTAGCGTAATCTGCTAAGGGTTTTTGGGGAGTGGATTTGACCGAAAATCCTTGGTTTGCGAAGATGCTATCAATCATGATCTAATTGAAATTGTAATATTCTAGTTAAGAGTACACTTTGAACATGTTTAGCATTGAATTTCATATCAAAATATTATATTTAAAATTCATGCCGAGTTTGTTACTTTATAGCCGAATTTTGAAAGTAGTGCCAAAACTCTAGTTATATATCCAATAGGCTAAATGTAATGTAGTGCATGTAGCATGACATCGTTCCAGTACTACAATAAAATCTTTACGAAATGGAATAAGAGATATAGTTTTAGAAAATCATTCATTTTACGTCAAAATAAAAAAAAATTAAAACACACACACACACACACAATACCCCATCCTCGCAAGAAAACCACATTTCGTTGCTTCGCATCAGAGACTGGAACCTTCGGCTCATCTAATTGCCGTTGTACATTGAATTACTGAAACGGTCTTTTATGATTTATTTTTACATTTGTATCATATTGATTGATTGTTTGTTGTTTTCCGCCACACTCAACAATTTTTCAGCTATCTGATGGCGTCCAGTTTTTATTGGTGGAGGAGAGAACCCAGATACAATATACCCGAGAAGAGACCACAGACCTTCCAAAATAAACTGGCAAACTTTCTCACATATATCGGCGCGAGCGAGATTCGAACCTGCGCCGACTCTTTAGAGGTGAGAGACCTTGTGATTTTGAGCGTGATGCTCTAACCGCTCGGCCACGGAGGCCCCTCATATTTGTATCACGTTATTTTGCTATTTGAGACATTCTTATTTCCTTGCATACACCTGTGCAGTTTAAAGCGTAAATGTAAACAGTATAGGATGAGATTTACATGAAATTTTGGCGCATACAAATTTTTTTGGTTAGATAATCAACACTTTATCAATAATTTACACAGTAGTTTCCGTATTCAGAAACTTAGAGATAACAAGCTCAATATCTAAGAGATCTAAAAATTCCCTAACGATTTTCTCATCCTTAATGAAAATGTGACTGACTTGCTTTAAATGTCATTAAAAAGGATTTTTTTTTGGTAAATATCCAATAGCAATAGAGTTCGAAAGATACGATTACCGAACTTGAAAACCTGGGTACGCACACATACTATGGTGACGAAATTTTCCGTTTAAAAGAAAAAAGCAACGACAGCGATCGATGTTGATATAAACACCCATTTAATTCAAACGAATCGTTTTAGAATTGGATCTTCCGATTATATTGGAGACTGATTTTCGGTGCCAATAATCTATTTTATGTCTTTATATTTGGTCATGATCTGTATATTAAAACCTCCCTAGGCAATATTACTTCTTTCTCAATTATTCATTTTCCTTTCAATAGAATGTGCAGAAATTACAGTGTGGAGAGGAAACTTTAGTAGAAGTATGGTGTGAATAGATGGACTGTGAGGGTTCCCATTCTATTTACGTCTCCATCTGCAGGAGAAATATCACATTAGAACTGCTCTTATCAACTATAAAACAAGGCCGCGAAAGTCGAATGTAATGTTTGCTGCGTATTTGCTCTCTTCACAAAATCGAAGATGAATATCACTTTATTTTGGAGTGTTTCCAGTATAGTCATGGCTTAGTATATACATGTAGATATTAAAAAGTACTATTGGAAAAGGTCATCTACTTTTCAAACAAAGGGCATGGTCAAGATTTAAGCTGAAAATTTTCAAATTTTATTTACAACGCTTAATTACGGTACTTCTAATGGTCAACATAAATTTGTCAGTTGGCGAAATACATGAACTTCTTCTGCATATGATATATTTTTAAATCGAGGTAGGTTACAGGGGTTTCAATTTCAAAGTCTCATTTGAAGGCAACATTTTGCCAATTCTATGGTCGTTATAACGATCTAATGTGCCGTCATTTTGGTCAAATGCTCTCTGATGTGTGTCATGCCAATTGTTAGACCGTTCTTTGCACACTGATTCTCACTACGGATTAATTTGATCAAGATATAGGGCTCACGGAGGGTTTGACCGGTTTACTGGGGATGCTTACTTCAGGTCACCTGATCCCATCTCTTGCATATCAGAAGGTCCGTGTTTGTATTCGTTATGAAATTGATCACTGTTCGTTATCTTCACATTTTCTTGAGAGATGTAGAACTCACAACTCCGATATAGGGCTCACGGCGCGTGTGACTGGCCAATAGGGAATTCTTACTCCTCCTAGGTACTTGATCCCACCTCTGATATATCCAGGGGCCATAGTTACCCAACTGTTAATTTTTTGTATTCTTTATAGAAGTTATAAGAATGATCACTGTTCGTTAGCTTCACCTTTTGATAACAGGCGTTCTGAGTGTATTGCAGGAAATACAAAGTCCTCTACCTGTAGGATAATTCAGTTAAAAATATGTAAAGCGTCACGAAACTCCAACTTGAACTGTGACTATCCAAGACAAGCCATATATAAAATTTCAGCTGAATACCGTCATTCAATGCGGAGAAAATCCGGAAAACCTCAAGTATTCATCAAGGGGCATAATTCATTCTTCAAGTATAGTAAACATAGACAGATGTTAACGTAACAGGTGAAATAATTATTTCAAAGCGAATGTCTCAACGAGCAAATTTCATTCAAACCAAGAAATTGTGATATTCGCATCTTATAAAAGCTATGTAGATTCAAAATTTGATTAATTCATTTATAGAGCCATATGAAAATAACAAATTAGCAATAATTCACAGCTTCTAAATGACATTGGCGGTATTCGCTGACGATTATCATCCAACCAGCCATATACTAATTAAATCGACGCGTGTGCATGAAAACTCGAAGGCTTATTAGTCCCCAACTGGCGAAGCCGATGGGGACTACGGTGTGTACCGTTCATTTATCACAACTTAGTTTTCCGGATCGTTTTACGCTGTGCCTTAATTTAGGAATCTGAAATCTGAGATGTGATTACCTATTCAGTAAATACAGATCAAGTTTCATCTTTGTTACCGTTGAGTTATTAGTCCCCTACCAGTTTTGCCGAAGGGGACTATTAGTATGCCTTCGGCCCGTCTTTCCGTCTGTGTGTCATTCTGAATCAGTTTTACCTTTTCTCCACATTGGATAAAGATATTCAACAGAAACTTTATACTTTGCTTTTTCTGTGATAGTTACAGAACAAGTTTGAGTTTCGTTATGCTTGACTTACTTTTGACTGACTTATACCCCTTGACGAATTGCAAGAAACAGTTTTCCTGACTTTTCTCCGTATTGGATGAAGATATTCGATTGACATTTGACATGTGGCTTTGTCTTGGATAGTTACAGATACATTTGAGTTTCGTTATGCTTGACCTACTTTTGACTGTATCATCCTACTGGTGAGAAACTTTGTATTCCCTGCAATACACGCAGGTTGCTTGTTATGCTTGTATTAAGCCCTGTTGATCCTGGTGCTTGTTTATACTTGTTGATCCTGATGTCTGTTTATGCTTACTGATCCTGATGATTGTTTATGCTTGCTGATCCTGATGATTGTTTATACTTGCTGGTCCTGATGGCTGTCTATGCTTGCTGATCCCGATGTGTGTTTATGCTTACTGATCCTGATGATTGTTTATGCTTGCTGATCCTGATGATTGTTTATGCTTGCTGATCCTGATGATTGTTTATACTTGCTGGTCCTGATGGCTGTCTATGCTTGCTGATCCCGATGTGTGTTTATGCTTACTGATCCTGATGATTGTTTATGCTTGCTGATCCTGATGATTGTTTATGCTTGCTGATCCTGATGATTGTTTATACTTGCTGGTCCTGATGATTGTTTATGCTTGCTGATCCTGATGATTGTTTATGCTTGCTGATCCTGATGATTGTTTATGCTTGCTGATCCTGATGATTGTTTATGCTTGCTGATCCTGATGATTGTTTATACTTGCTGATCCCGATGTGTGTTTATGCTTGCTGATCCTGATGTCTGTTTATGCTTACTGATCCTGATGATTGTTTATGCTTGCTGATCCTGATGATTGTTTATGCTTGCTGATCCTGATGATTGTTTATGCTTGCTGATCCTGATGATTGTTTATACTTGCTGGTCCTGATGATGTTTATGTTTGCTGATCTTGATGTCTGTTTATGCTTGCTGATCCTGATGTTTGTTTATGCTTGCTGATCCTGATGCCTGTTTATGCTTGCTGATACTGATGTCTGTTTATGCTTGCTGATCCTGATGATTGTTTATGCTTGCTGATACTGATGCCTGTTTATGCTTGCTGATCCTGATGTTTGTTTATGCTTACTGATCCTGATGTTTGTTTATGCTTGCTGATCCTGATGCCTGTTTATGCTTGCTGATCCTGATGTTTGTCTATGCTTGCTGATACTGATGACTATGTGTGTGCTTGCTGATCCTGATGTTTGTTTATGCTTACTGATCCTGATGTGTGTTTATGCTTGCTGATCCTGATGTCTGTTTATGTTTGCTGATCCTGATGTTTGTTTATGCTTGCTGATCCTGGTATTTGTTTATGCTTGCTGATCCTGATGTTTGTTTCTGCTTGATAATCCTGATATTTGTTTATGCTTGCTGATCCTGATGTTTGTTTATGCTTACTGATCCTGATGTTTGTTTATGCTTGCTGATCCCGATGTGTGTTTATGCTTGCTGATCCCGATGTTTGTTTATGCTTGTTGATCCTGATGACTATGTGTGTGCTTGCTGATCCTGATGTTTGTTTGTGCTTGCTGATCCTGATATTTGTTTATACTTGTTGATCCTGATGTCTGTTTATGCTTGCTGATCCTGATGATTGTTTATGCTTGCTGATCCTGATGATTGTTTATGCTTGCTGATCCTGATATTTGTTTATGTTTGCTGATCCTGATGTTTGTTTGTGCTTGCTGATCCTGATATTTGTTTATGCTTGCTGATCCCGATGTTTGTTTATGCTTGTTGATCCTGATGTCTGTTTATGTTTGCTGATCCTGATGTTTGTTTATGCTTGCTAATCCTGATATTTGTTTATGCTTGCTAATCCTGATATTTGTTGATGCTTTCTGATCCTGATATTTGTTTTTAATATTCTCCTTAACCTTGCTGATCTGATGCCTGTTTTTATGCTAGTATTTAGTCTTGCTGATTCTGATGCTCGGGTCTATCCTTGTTAATCCTGGTTTGGATTCGAAACAACTCTCAAGCTTTTCTTTTATATGAGTGGTCAAAATCTGAGTAAAATCTCAGACTAAAGTCCAAATTTCACCCCCCCCCCCCCGAGAATTCCAGGCCAGATGACGTCCTTATTTGAGGGGAAAACTTCAAAGTTAAGTATTACTGACTGATTGTTTATCCGTTTCTACTGAGTATAACTACTGAGTGACTTTGCGGTTTCTACTAAGGAGATATTAAGTGACCCTAAGGTTTCTATTGAGTAGATGCTGAGTGAACCTGAGGTTTCTATTGAGTAGATACTGAGTGACCCTGAGGGTTCTATTGAGTAGATATTGAGTGACCCTGAGGTTTCTATTGAGTAGATACTGAGTGACCCTGAGGGTTCTATTGAGTAGATATTGAGTGACCCTGAGGTTTCTATTGAGTATATATTGAGTGACCCTGAGATTTCTATTGAGTAGATACTGAGTGACCCTGAGGGTTCTATTGAGTAGATACTGAGTGACCCTGAAGGTTCTATTGAGTAACCCTGGGGGTTCTATTGAGTATATATTGAGTGACCCTGAGGTTTCTATTGAGTAGATACTGAGTGACCCTGAGGGTTCTATTGAGTAGATACTGAGTGACCCTGAGGGTTCTATTGAGTAGATACTGAGTGACCCTGAAGGTTCTATTGAGTAACCCTGGGGGTTCTATTGAGTATATATTGAGTGACCCTGAGGTTTCTATTGAGTAGATACTGAGTGACCCTGAGGGTTCTATTGAGTAGATACTGAGTGACCCTGAGGGTTCTATTGAGTAGATACTGAGTGACCCTGAAGGTTCTATTGAGTAGATACTGAGTGACCCTAAGGTTTCTATTGAGTAGATACTGAGTGACCCTGAAGTTTCTATTGAGTAGATAATGAGTGACCCTGAGGGTTCTATTGAGTAGATATTAAGTGACCCTAAGGTTTCTATTGAGTAGATATTGAGTGACCCTGAGGGTTCTATTGAGTAGATACTGAGTGACCCTGAGGGTTCTATTGAGTAGATACTGAGTGACCCTGAGGGTTCTATTGAGTAGATACTGAGTGACCCTAAGGTTTCTATTGAGTAGATACTGAGTGACCCTAAGGTTTCTATTGAGTAGATACTGAGTGACCCTGAAGTTTCTATTGAGTAGATACTGAGTGACCCTGAGGTTTCTCCTAAGTGACATTGATTTTTCTACTGAGTGACCCTGGTTTTTCCACTGAATGACCCTGGGGTTTAATACGATGAGACACTAAACGAAATATATGAAAATACGGACATGGTGAAACCAGACGATATGACCCCAAAAGTTGTTTATGGGAAGAATGTGCAGAAATATGACTAAATTTCTATGGTGTAAATGATCTAACTTATAAATGTGGTGCCTCAAGTGAGCTTTTCTGTTTAAAAATTGTCCGTTGTCTGTCTTTTCACAGGTATCTGAATTCTAATCAATAAATAGATATAAATTACAAAAATCTCTATTTGATAAAATTCAAATACCTGTGGTCATTGGCATCGTCTGTATATATATACTCTGCTAAAAAAAAAAGAAACGCATAATGGATTTTTTAAGATTTTAGTAGATGTATTTTGGATTATGATTTTACAATAAAAAATGTAGATATTCACTAGAATTGTTTCAATTGAAAAAAATTACAGTCCAAACCTTAGATATTGGTGAAAAAAAAGTCAGATCATCACAGTTAAGAACACTTCCTGTCACGTTTAAGTTAGTACCGTGTATGACCACCTCGAGCTGCCAACACAGTTCTGCATCTCCTTGGCATAGAGTCAATCAATGTTCTTACGTTATTGCGTGGAATTGTTCGCCATTCCTGTTGTAACATTTGACGGAGCTGATCGAGGGTCTGAGGCGGAGGTTGGCGCAGGCGCACACGTTTATCCAGTTGGTCCCATAAGTGTTCAATCGGATTCAAATCCGGTGATTTGGAAGGCCATGGTAGCACATTAATGTTGTTCTGCTGAAGGTAGTCAATTGTTAAGCGGGCTGTGTGAGGCCTAGCATTGTCATGTTGGAATAACTCCCTCTGTCGGTCAATTACGCGCATAAGGTGAGGTTGGAGAATTTCGTCTCTGTACCTTTGAGCCGTTAAATTGCCCGGGACATGTACCAGTTCTGTTTTACGGTCATTAGAGATCGCCGCCCACATCATGACGCTACCTCCACCGAAGCTATCCACTTCTTGGACACACGAGGAAGAGAAACGTTCATTCCTGCGCCGGTATACACGGATTCTTCCATCACGTTTCTGTAGCAGAAAACGGGACTCATCGCTGAACCAGATTCTACGCCAGTTGCGGAATGTCCTGCCCCTCAATCTGTTGCACCATCGGACTCTTTCTCGTCTGTGTAACGGTGTCAAAACCGCTCCAAAATACGGTCTTCTGGGTCTAATGCCATATTGTCGAAGTCGGTTGCGGACTGTCTGCGAGCTGATTCTTCTCAATCCAGGTATTCCGACTGCAGTAGCTGTTGCAGCAACGGTTCGATTCCGTAGATGAAAGACCCGGATGTAGCGATCTTGTCCAGGAGTCGTAATGCGAGGTCGCCCACTCCTCGGTCGGTCATTAGTAGAGCCAGTCTGCTGGAATCTGTTCCACAGCCGAGAAATTGTGCTCTGATTTACGTTTTCAGTTCGTGCAATCTCACTTTGGGATACTCCGGCCTGGAGACGGCCAATGACGATATTTCGAGTAGCAGGGTCCAACCTTGGCATGGCAGCATTTTAACGTTATGATGAATTCAAGCTTCAAACTTCTTCCTTTTATACGCTTTAATGTAGTGGTTGAATTAAGCACAAAGTTCTCGTGAAAAACGTAAGCCAAATTCCATGGCGATAGAGGTGATGTGCAATTTTAGAGAGTCGCCGAGCTAATTTGGCAGAGAGCCAAATCAAATGAACAGACCTTTAAAGTTTCATACTTACCTGTAAAAAATCAATTACTCAATTGACCATTTCAGTTTACCTGGTAAAATACATAATTTGCATTTTTAAAATTTCAAAAGGGCTATGCGTTTTGTTTTTTTTTTGCAGAGTATATATATATATATATATATATATATATATATATATATATATATATTGAATTTGTCATTTATTAGACGAGAAACTGATGACACTGTAGCAATTCATTTCAACACAGATTCTCGCAGTGTAAACGATTATTCTATCATAGGTATTGAAAAACTTTACAAAGATAATATTTATCGCCCTTGTAGAGAAAATCTATGGAAGAAAAAATGAACACTTACGTACTACTCGGAATAAACAAAAAGGGAAAATTTTGTCTTTAAGAATCACGTCTGTTATGAAAATAATTTTTTAATAATACATGCATGTACAAATATATATACTCTTAAATTTATACTATTACCTTTACACATATATTTACGGCTTTAGTCTTAATAAGTATATAGGATTTACTGATAAATAATTGAATGTATCTGATGATTGTGTTTCACTTTGGCTAAAAATTAACTTCTTTGTGTACAGTCTTGTTACCTTATTTAACGTATATTTTTGAAATTGTACACATATTCATTTTGAGGACTCTTGCCTTTTTCCATATGATTTACACTCAACATCAACTATTACATGCATGTAGTTTTGCGTTACGTTGCAATGATCAATAAACACGACTGACAAAGACCGGTAACACAGTCGAAATATTTTAGAAAAGTGTTTAGAATGTTTGTTTTAAAATTTTGCTCCAACTAAAGAGATTTTGTAGTACACACACACACACACACACACACACACACACACACACACACACACACACACACACACACACATGTATAGATATATATATATATATATATATATATATATATATATATATATATCTTCTTCAGCAGAACTACTAAGCCAATTTCAATCAAACTTAGCACAAGTCATCCTTGGGTGAAAAGTATTCATTTCTGTTTAAATGAAGGGGCCCCGTGAGGATCCGGGTTGCTAGAATAGATCTTCTAAACCCCCTTGCTTGTCGTACGAGGCGACTAAATGGGGCGGTCCTTGGGATGAGACCGCAAAACCCGAGGTCCCGTGTTACAGCAGGTGTGGCGCGATAAAGATCCCTCATTGTTTGAAGGCCATGAGCGCCGAGCATTTGCAGCCCTTCACCGGCAATGGTGACGTCTCCATATGAGTGAACTCGAGCGGCACGTTAAACAATATTTAATCAATCAATCCAATGAAAGGCCTTATCCCTGTGAAAGGGGAGGTAATAACGAAAGTAAATAAACTGGGTGGGATCATTTAGATGTCTTCTCAAGAATCACTGGGCCAGAAAAAATCAAATTGACTTGGCAGCTTCCTGACATAGTGCATATTCAAGTTTGTTATCTCATGGCCTCAAGAGTTAGGGTGGGCCACAATAGTGGATCAATGTGTTAAATGTAAATATATAGAAAAAAATCTTTGAAAATTTTCTTCTCAAGAAAAAAAAGTTAAAATTTACATCAAAGCGTCCTAACATAGTGCAGATTCAAGTTTGTTAAAATCACGGTCCTCGGGGATAGGGTGGGGCCACAATAAGGGATCAAAATTTCACATTCAAATATAATGGGAAAATCCTCTTAAGAACTACTGGGTCAGAAAAGTTCAAAGTTACATAACGGATTCTTTATTTAAAGTTAATCCAGGTTTGCGCAATTTTACAGTCCCCGGGAGTAAGATTGGGCTTGAAAAGGGGATCAAAGAGTTATATGCTGATATATAAGAAAAAGCACTTAAAATTTTTCTCAAAAATCACTGGGCCAGGAAAGTTTAAATTTACATGGCAGTTCCTGACATGGAGTAAATCCAAGTATGTGCAATTCAAGGTCCCCTGGAGTAGGGTTGGGTTACAATAGAAGATCAAAGTGTTATATGGTAATATATAGGAAAAACCACGTAATGATCCAGGTTGCAAAGATCTTCAGTGTCCCTTGCTTGTCGTAAGAGGAGAGTAAATGTTGCGGTCCTTCGAATGAGACAAAAAAAAACCCGAGGGACCCGTGTCACAGCAGGTGTGTTCCTCCCTGCTCAAAGGTCATAAGCGCCGAGCATAGAGCTAACTTTTGCAGCCATTCATCGGCAATAGTGACGTCTTCACTAGATAGACCTTTCATATCTGGTAAATACAATGTATATTGTTTATGGCAAGACCTTACATGAACTTGAACTTAGGAGTTCACCTACGTTTATGAAAAAATGTATTAAGGACTATTTTATGTGGGTATCTCTGAAGTATTCAAAATCTCCTGAACTATTAAAGGTAAATCTTTCATATTTTGTATATAAATTTCTTATGGTAAGGCATTTTATTTCGTATTAGTTTGACCTTGCGACTTTAAAATTTGACCTATTTTAAGAAAACATAACCTATTTAGTATCTCCAGAACTATCCAAGGTAGAGCTTTCATATTCTGTATATAGATTCTTTATAACACAGCTTGTGATACTATGGAATTTGATCTTGTGACCGTGACATACATTCTTTTCAAAACTTACCCAATCTGACATTTGACATATAACAATCGTAGAATATGTGAATTACTGTTTTTGTTTCACAATTACAAAATGTACATAGATCATTGTCTGTAAAATACATTTTGTGAAGAAATGAGTTGGTATCAATATAATCCATCAGTATTCGGTATTGAAAGTAAATTATTTTGTCTCTTTTGTGCATAATAATATATTTACAAAATTCTCAGTACATGTCAAATTCTTTTCGAATGATTTTGTGCAATGGTTCAATACAATTGAAATTGGTTATAAAATATCAAGAAGAATCCCCTTACTTGGTAAAATAGAAGGAAGCTGTTTAGAATTTTTTTTATTGATTGCAAAAACGTTTATATATTATTCCAGATCACAATGCCTTAAGCCAACATTTTCTGATCTATGACCTTGGTCTTATCTAGAACAGCAAGATCATGTTAGTTACATTTATGATGAGGCATTTCTGTGTTATGTCAATAGCCGCGTTTCGAGTTCGTCCGGAACACCGTTTTTATTCCGCGTTTAGTCACGTCGATGACGTAACAGAGAAATCACGTTCCTCATAACAACTTCCGGTAAAATTTGTTCGTATTAGCAACATTTCGCTCGTTACGAATACCGGCAAAAAGTGGTACTTTCATGCAGTTCCTTGATGTTTAACAGACGATGGAAAGAGAGGGAAGTACAGAATTTTGCTTTTTCTTCGATAAAGAAAGCTTCATTTGTTAAATATATATATATATATATATATATATATATATATATATATATATATATACATATATATTATATTATATTATATTATATTATCTATGAAAACGTTTAATAAAATGTAAAACCCATGGCCATTCATAATGTATCATGATTAAATCAAATTTTTATTTGTAAGAAAAATTCGAACACAATGATTAAAGTTATAACATTGGTATTCTATTATATATGTACACATTTTGTCAATGAAATATTTACTGATGATTTAGCAAGAGTAATGAAGAATAATCAACAATGATATTTTCACAAACTTTATGCAACATTATTGTCTTTTTAAAAAAATGTAATACGGGAGTGCATGTACTTGTTTTCTTTTGCATACACACTATACTTTAAGTATTTACACAACATCCATAGCTTTGGGCTCACAAGTACATTGATGATTTTATCCAAGTCCCAAATTTTGCTGTAGTTCTTGAAATTTAATGCCTCTGTAACTTGATAAAAATTGTTCAAATTTGTGAAATTGTGGAGGTCCAGGGATACGTCATCATCACTGTATATGAAGTATCTGTAATATATATATATATATATATATATATATATATATATATATATATATAGTGAAGAGAAATTAATAATATACTCAGAAGTGATTTTACAAATGTTGTCTGGTGTTGAAATGAAGGGAAAAAAAATATCTTTAGAAAATATTGTACATTTCTTGCTAATTTGCAATGCAAATGGCTGTTAAACTTGTCAACTCGAAGCCCATTCTAACCTGCATTGGTCATAAGGATGATACCTAGAAAAAATTATAATTGATATTTGCACAGTTATTATCCATTAATTATAAAACGTAAGTATTTCATACTTCACTGAATATGCATTGAGACACGATTATTAAAATTCACAGTATCTGACAAAGTGAATTTTAAAATTGTGTCTGAATGGATATTCAGTGATATATATATACTGATTTTCATAATTATTTTGGCAGTATGAGATGACACGTTTTCGTTCAGTGAAATCTAAAATACTGATTTTCAAAATTATTTTTGCAATATGAGATGACATGTTTTCATAAGCTGCCAGCTGTTATGTACCCTGACTGCCGGATAAATAGCCTACATTATCTGTCGTGTATCTAGATGTTTAGAGCCTGAATAAGGCACTGATGAATTTGGTGATCGAGAGATGATCTGCATGAAGGTTGTCATTTTGTCCTATGAACACATGCAGAAACAGCGTGCAACAAACATTGTCCACCCTTTTCAGCTGTATGTTTGATTAGTCTCAACAAAATGTGACAAAATGTATGTTATAAAGATAAGCAATGCAATGGCTGTAAGCCTATTCTTTCGGCAGCCGAGCGAATAATCATTTGCTACTTTGGGCACTCGGCCGCCGGATGAATAGCCACTCGCATTATATATCACATTCTGAAATAGCAGAGGAAATGAGAGTTGGATAAAAATTTAATTCATGATATTGTTTCACTTACCAAACGAAATCATGAGTTCGTTGTCCAAGTTGAATATTTCACCGAATTCCTCATTTCTGAAGAAACTTTGTTTAGACTATCAATGACTACATAGTCACAGACAACAAACTTTCCCTTGCTAATTCATTAAGTTGAACAAACTCAATTTTCTTTCCCAAACTGCATATTTCTTTAAAACTGGAACTTTTCAGCAAAATAAATCAATGTCTTCTTCCATTTTCAACGTACAGGTAACAAATCAAACGGCGGCAGAGTATACCGTAATATAGAATGATATACGTTTCGTTGGTAAACAATAATCCCGGAAGTTATGCTGAGGAACATTTTTCACGTGGCGTGACTAACCGCGGAATAAAAAGGGGGTTCCGGACGAACTCGAAACGCGGCTATTCATATTCAATTATGCTGTGATCGTTTAGGGCTAGGTTGGGGACACAATATGAGATCAAAATTTTGCACAGGAATAAATATTGATAAAAGAAAACGGCGAAGATAACGAACAGTGATTAGTCTCATAAATTCTATATGGAATACAAATTAAAGAATGAGGCAAACACGTATCCCTGGATATACCAGAGATGGGATTAGGTATCTAGGAGGAAGAAGTATCACCTGTTCACCGATCACACCCATCGTGATCTCTATATCTTGATCAGGTAAACGGAGTAATCCGTAGTCAGAATCAGTGCGCCAAGAACAGCTTAACAATTGGTATGAAACACGTCAGACAGGATATGATGCAATGAAAGATTGTATTGGTAAAGTAGATCGATATAACGACCATATGATTGCTGATTTTAAACGAGGCTGTTGAAACCCCTGTAACATAAACTTATTTATCAGTAGCTTCCTCAAATATATTTTGATAAAAAAAGCTTTTAGCAATTACAACAGCTGAACAATGGAAAGCCAAGGTGACTCAGGTGAGCGATGTGGCCCATGGGCCTCGTGTCTTAATGATTTTTACACATAGTTTCCTCAAGATATAGTTCTGATAGATACGTTACTTTATTATTGCATTGCAACACAATAACTCACTTTTAAGGTATTTATTTCCATGTAATTTTCCAGTTTAGATATGGATGATACATTCCATATTGCTTTGTAAAGCAGAAAAGCGTCATCCATTTTGTCACTCCTTCCTAAGAAAATAATATTAAATTAGGGTGTTTTCTTATTGGTTAAGAGAAGTATTGAATAGAATTCAGGGAAAAAAGACGTGTTCGGTCAGTTCTACTTCACATGGTTAGGATCAACAACCGCATCTTATGTTTTCCTCTACCGCCGTAAAATGACTGGAATACTGCCAAAACGGCGTAAATCCCCACACAATCAATCAATCCTCTTTTTTAACCTCAAGGTTGTAATACTCTCTTTATTCTTTACTTTGTATGAGTTCTGCCACAATTTTGCAAAGGTAGTAACTGCAAAGTAACCTCAAGATTAAGAAACACATATTTAGGATATTTTGCTAGGATATTTAAATTTATAATCTATCTTTTCCCATGCCATGTCCTGTTTCAAAGTGTTGTGGACAGTAGAGTTTTGTTTTAAGCACACATGTTTATGGGAGTTTGTCTTTGGAGAGGTCAGTTTTAGAGAAGTCAATATCTAGCTCATCTCTTTCTGGGTTTTTTTTAAAGGAAGTTTTCAGAACTATGGCGATCCAGTAGGGAATATTTTGATATATTTATTTCTGAGTACGTAGAATTTCCTTATTTTCCCTTAAAGGATGGAAAGTATCTAAATGCACTTAAATCATATTCAAAACTCAAGATAATCCATTTCTATATTTCAATAATTTTAAATTTTGATACCACTTTACATTTTATTCTTTAAATAGACCTGATTAGTTCATGATGAGAATTTGAGAATTTGCCCGAATTTGCCTGAAAACAGCTTCTTACGGATGAAAAACATACTCGCCCTGATGACGGAATTTGAGAGGATAATAAACGATAGACCAATAGCATCGTTTGCAACGATACATCTGCACTCACCTACAGTTAAGTATGTTGTTATTACTGAAACACAACAAATTTCTTTCTCCAAGAATTTTCAGTCCACATGATATGCATGCAAAAGGTAGTGGAAGCACGTTCCTAACAGATTGTGGAGGCACTGGATTCATAAATACTTACTCTCTCTTCAAATACAATCAAAATGGCAACGACCTAATCGAAACATGCAAAAATGTGTCTTTCTTGTAGTCGACGTAAACATACTGAGAGGGCAACGACCGTTAGGAAGCATTATAGACGTCATTGCTATACGAGATGGGTTTGTAAGAAGTTGTGTGGTTAAATATCGAAATTCTAATATGATCAAACCTATAGGATAACATTTTTCACAATGCAACGCGAGTTATTTCCCCATGAATACAGGGGCGCACAACACATTGCAGTCCTCAATCCATAGCGTCAATATGAAGGATAGAAAATTTACTAAATCTGATTGTAACTTTTCGTCAGAAATTGATATATTAGATCACAATGTTCCTTGAGAAAAATACTTTTGGACAAAGGTCTCTCATGGTCATTTTAGGGAGGTCAAGGTCACTCAGAACATATACGAGTTCCTTAATTCAATAGTGTTTGATATAAATGTTCTCATCTCCTATATCTTTCATTAGAAATTGATCATAATTGATAAAAATATTCCTTTAGACAGGGAAGTTTGGACCAAGTTCATTTTGGAAACGTCAAGGTCACTTAGAGGATATGTTTTACATAAGGAAAATGTTCCCTGAAATGTTTTTGAACATGTATTGATAATATATCACACAAATAAGTAACAATCAAATGGCTTCCAAACAAAGGTCACTGAAGTTAATTTTAAAATTGTCAAGGTCATTCAAAACATATACCTTATATAAGGAAAAGGTTCCCCATTTCAACAGTTTTAAACAGGTATTGATCATATACACACAATATAATTATCAAACTAATAAGTAGTAAGTAAATAGTTTTCAGATAAAAGTCACTCAAGGTAATTTCGTGAAGGTCAAGGTCACTCAGAATATACACCTTATATGAGGAAAATGTTTCTTATTTCAACACTTTCTGAACAGGTATTGATCATATATATCATATAAATAAGTAATATTAGGTATGTTCACGAAATAAACTGTTTTAAGCCAAATAAGCAGATACAAAATCACACATAGAAAATGTACTCGATACTGAGAAAACTGTCCATAAACAAACAAAAGACCCATTGGCCTTATCGGTCACCTGGTTATTAGTTAAAAGTACTGTACGAGTATTTCCAACCTCAAAGGCTACGAAATCTAGTAAGAAAATATTTATATTCTGTGTATTTATTTGTTTTGTTTGTTTGTTTATAGCCGCCTGAGCAATTTTTCAGCTAGCCGGCGGCTGTCACCATTACCGGTGACAGGGCTGCAAATTTAGGCCTATGCTCGGCACTCAGGGCCTTTGAGCAGGGAGGGATCTTTATCGTGCCACACCTACTGCGACACGGGACCTCGGTTTATACGGTCTCATCCGAAAGACCGGCACCCACGTCCCACAGTGGGATTCGAACCCCCGACTCAAGGATCATCAGATCTTTGAGCCCGACGCTCTAACCACTGCGCCACGCGGGCGACTTCTGTGTATTTAAGCTAATTTCTAATATTCAGCAACAATGTAAAACAATATGTGTTTTTGAAATTAAAATGCCCCCGTAAGTGCCTACACTGATGAAAGACTTTAAATAATGTATGCAACATTAATACGGTATGACTAATTTGGACTGCCATTGAGTCAAAACCTTGTGGTTCACAAAGAGCATGACCCACAAACCATGAAAAATGGTCTAGCTTCAGATATGGATAATTTCCATATATGATATTAGGATACAGGCTTACTAGAAATGTTTTCCTTTCTTCCTTATCTGTTATACTTTTCTCATACTATGGTGTTTAATATTGTGTGTTTGAATTGTGAAAAATTGCAATTTAGGATTACACGCAGCAACAATACTCTCGAATACCAGTTACACTGTATATGAATCTATATATTATGGAATATATCAAGTCATATGCATTCCTATGGCTAAAATGACTTATTTATTGGTCATAAAAACTATTTTGGCAATTTATGAAATTAGAACTAAAAGTATATTGAAAATATGATCAAGCTGTGATGATCAATTTGTGTTTTACTGGTTTATTTGATTTCCAAAATATTAAAAAACAAATACTAGAAGCATATTATGCAGTCCACAGCATGTATAAGCATAAGGAATTGAATAATTGAAATAAATGTGTTTCATATTATATCCCATGGGTTTGAATTACAAAATGGCTGTGTATCGATATCAATGGTAACGACATACTTTTCTGCTTTTCCTAAAAAAATATTTTTACGTTTTTATAATACCGTTTCAGCAAAACCAAGAGTTTTTCATTTAAGAAAGGCAATAGGAATTAGTGCAACCCTAAAACCAAAACTTTTACCATCCCTGGGATTATAAACTTTTTAATTTTTGTAACGGATTACTTACTACTTCTAAATATCTATTTAGCTTTAAATTAGTATCAATATAATTGCAGAAACTATTATTTAAATGTTATACATATATACACTACATATAGTAAAATTGGCCCCGTCCTGAAGTCAGAACCTCTGCCCCAGGGTCATGAAATGTACAGTTTTGGTAAAGTACTATACTAGAGCTGTTCGGTATGTAAATGTGTATTGTACCACAGCGCGATAATGTTTTGCACTATCTCGTAGATGACGATACTCTTGCATAGCTCTATTCAATAACTTTCCAATGGTACAAACATGATCCTTCAGCTCCACATAGTTTTAAACTTATAGTCATTTCATTAGAGCCAATCGTTGACCACTGTTGTAAAAATGGTTGGGAAACGGGTTGAGAATATTGAAGAAATTTAAGGTTATGTAAAAGTTCGCAGAAAACTTGGTCATTCGGTAATGCAGAGTTTTACTGAATTGGGGAAACTTTATGGGTCTGATAAGGTATCTTATGAGAAAGTTCGTAGGTGGAGAAAGAAATTTCTGACTGGCACAGAGTCCGTCAAAGATGCAGCAAAATCTGGTCGACCCGTGACTGTAACAGGCAAGGCAAATGTCTCAAAAGTCAGGGAAATAATTGAAAGTGATGGCAGGTACAAGATACGCGATATTGCCAAATCTGTTGGCATATCGCTATCGCAGCCGGGTGCATTTCATTCTGAAGCGTATTTTGAAAATAAGAAAGACTTCTGACAGATGGATACCGCATATATTGACAGCTAACCAAAAACAGGTACGAGTACAAACCGCTAAGCAATTGCTAAAAATGTTTCCCAAATTCAATCAAAGACAATTTGCAAACATTGTTACTGGTAACGAAACATGAGTTCACTATTTCGAACAAGTAAGAAAATTGGAAACAAAATATGGCTAACTAAACACGGTAGAAGACCATAAGCACAAAGAAGGGTCTTTATTGCATATTCTTCTCATGTGATGGTATAGCCGTACAAATTCCGGTGCCGAAACTCAAGAAATATTATAATAAAGGACGCCTTGTGTCGGGATTTAGGCATGTTCGTCTAATTCATGATAACGCTCCATCACATACATCTGAGGTTGTGAAGCAATTTTTGAAGTCGGAGAATGTTACTGTCTTGCCATACCCACCATACTCTCCAGATCTTGCCCCATGCGACTTTTTCCTTTTTCCAAAACTTAATTTTTTTTATCTGGTCATCGTTACAAGGCCCGACAAGCCCTTGGCTCAGCCATTAGTCAGTGTCTCAGATGGTGTACCTAAATTAGCGTACCGTGATACATTTCAGACATATATCCAGAGATTGCAATTATGTTTTTCATACCACAGAGACTACTTTGAAGGGGTGTAATGTTCATTTCACTTTTTGGGTCGAATGTTTTTAAGATATTGTACAATACACGTTACATATCGAACAACCTTCGTATGCTCCTAAATATCTATTATACAATTTAAAGTTACAGTTGTATCAATAGCATTAAAAAGATTTCATATTATATATACAACACACACACACACACACACACACACACACACACACACACACACACTATATATATATATATATATATATATATATATATATAACGAAACGAACAATGTGAAATTGTCAAAATTTTTGGGATTCTAAAATATTTACATAGTAATGAAAACAAGATGAAAATACAAACTAGCACAGAGAACGTCTACATATTATGGAGTGTAATATGGGGCAATAAAAAAATCCTTTTTGATCAAGAGTCAAGACTAAAATAAACTAATTAAGTCTTACGCAGAAAAATGTTGAAGGAATGAGTTAACTAATCAGTACAATTAAGCGGAAAGTTAACTCATTCTAATGACGTGTTATAAAAAAGTATTTCATATCTGGAAGAACCATTGTTGCACTGTGATGAGAAGTTAAATGGAAAAAAAAAAATGAAAATAAATATAAATTAATACTGTTATTGAAGTATAATGATAACGAGAAAAGGAAAAAAGGAACTAATTATGGATATTACACATAATAATAAGTAAATAAATAATCCAAATTTATGACTAGTACTGTTAATAATGAGGCTGTTAAGGAAAGTATTCGTAGGCTGCAAAATGAACTGAAAGATCAACAATACGGTGGTAAAACTGGGGACCTACGTACAACAGAAGGATCAATAACTACCAGTCTACCATTAAAACCAAACGGGGTCAAAGAACCCTTTGCCGAGCATTTCATTCTCGCAGGACATAAATGTTAAGACATAGCAGTAGCTGTTATTGTCCATAAGTCAATGGACCAATGCAGAGAAGAGAACACGGAGAAATTCTAGATGAATAGACTGAAGTCATTTCGCCCCAATGGCATAAACAAACACAATGACTTCACCAGAATGAAAATGGCCTAGCTTCTCCTAACGTTTTTCTGTCTGCTTCACACTTTCTTTTTGTCTTCTACTTTCCGTAACAACATCATCATTAACGGTTCTAAATTTCTTTTTTTTTATTCTATCATTATTATTATTTATTTATTTATTTAAATTCTTCTGTTTTCAATGGAAGACCTTCTTGTTTTCCCAAGTATTATGTTTCTTAATTTTTTTTGTTTGGTTGTTTGTTTCTTTTGATTATGTCAATTATTACATAAGATAATGGTGGTTTTTTTTTCAAGTTAGGAGCGCAGTTTGTCCAGGATTTTTTCTTGGAAACTATCAACTTGAAATTTTCAGCGTTTGTAGAGGAGACATCGTCGTTGTGCTTAGATAAATTCAAATGTCTTAGACATAAAAAGCATCGGAGCTCGGTAGGGCTCGAAAAAACGTACAATTTTTACGTGCATTTTGGTACACATTTTGGTTAATATCTTCTTAAAGAAAAATAATTTGAAAAGACATAATTATGCAACACCATTTGTCGATAACGACGAGAACCTTTCTATGGTATGACGTTTTAGGGGCCAGCCCCTTCAATAAAGGGCCAACAGAGATCAAAAGTAATTTTGAAATATCTCAAAAACTTAAAAGATTTGAACACTTTTGAAGCAAAGGTGCTTATTTTAATGTTGTGAAACTGCTGATGTCACAAGGGATTTCTATGTGGAAAATGTACAGAACTTTGTATCTCTGGAGATGAAAGGTATTTTATAAAGCATAAATTAATCACGACCTGACTCTAAACAATATGCCATCTTAAAATTTTGTCTTACGTTCCCCTTTAAAAAATTCTGGGGATGACCTCTGAAACTAAATATCATATACATCTTGAAAACTAAAAACATTAAACGTTATAGAATAAAAGCTGTAGACCTCTTCGACGATATCAAAGTTTAGGGGCCAGCCCTTTAAATAAGGGGCCGAGAGGAGTCGAACACATTTTCTAAATCTCTCATAAATCAAAAGGAATTTGTTAAACATTAATGAAGCAAACTTTTTTGTTGTAAAATTCTGCAACTGCGAACTCAGCAAAATGGTAATTGATTACGTAATAAGGGGTTACTAAGGGAGTGATGTACGAAACTTTTAATATGCTTCTATTTCTTAAGTAAAGTGTATTTTGTGAAGCATTATATAACATATTAGCATTATATAACATATTAGCATTATTTAATACAAATATGTCAGAATATGACTTTTACTTACATGTCATCTTCAAATTCTATCTTACATTCCCTTCAAAAAAAAATCAGGGAATGGCCCCTACAACTGCATATCCGATACATAATGAAAACTAAAAACATTTTGAAAACGTTATAGAACAAAAGTTGTAGATAATCATCACTGAGAAGACCTGTTCGACGATATCAAGTTTTAGGGACCGAGAGGGGTCAAAGGCATTTTTTAATTATCTCCAAATGTAATGTTACGACATTGAATTTGTCAGTCACGACACAGAGTTGTCCCCCGTAGTTATCGATCTGTATCTTTCCGGATTGTATCCGTTTTCTATTTGTATATTTTACATCAATTTCCGACATGTAGTCAAAAACGGCATGACGCGCTGATGCAATCAGATAATATTTTGGCATTGTGCAACTTCTGTCCCGCATAGAGTAAGTCTTTTATTGTTTATTTGTCTTTTGTTATGTCTATTCATGCACCCGTTGTAGTGTCATAATATATGCATTTACATATCTTGTTTATTTTTGCATAACATGATTTTATACCATCGTCTAAATTTAGTTTAGGTCAAGGTCAGGTATCTCGTTGTTACATTACGTCACGTAGTCAGTCGAATATATTATGTACGACTTATTTTTATTGATTATCAACTCGAATTATCTAGTCAGTTTTACTGTTTATTTAGATAAACACATGTTTAGGCCACAGCAAGATGTTATGTTTACAATAATATAAAAGTACATATTAGAAATATTTTTTATATTGTCTGTAGAATGTAACACAGTCAATTTGTTAAACTAGTAAGGTTAAATCTATTGTGGTATATTTCTTGTCTGTTTTGCAAGTTACTTATGGTTGTTTATTTTTTATTTTTTTGCAGTTTCTTACTAGTTACTAGATCTACATATATTTCAACCTGAATAAAAGCGTTTTATAACAACAAGGCTTTACAGTAAGAAATCTCGGAATTGAAGTCGACATCATGTCAGAGACTGGAGCAACAGGAGATGACCCTACTCCGACCGACCAGATAGTTACTGCATCCACTGATGGGAACACAGAACCCCAGTCTGATGTGGAGAGGGTGACTACAAGAGATCCGGATCACCGTACTCTTTCAGAAAAAGGATTGATGTATTTTCAGACTCAAGAGGACCATATCTCCGGCAGACTTACTAGAGTGGGAAAAGATCTGGACAATCTACTCAAGACAACGTTAACCAAAGATACAGACTTGGAGTGCCTATCCCAACGCTTGTCGGAAACGTACAAGAGCTACCAACGTTTGAGTACAGATTTCCTCAACTTCCTCGTTCGTTACAACACAGAAGACAGTGCTCGGGAGCAGGCCAGTCTCACCCTGATAAGGGCCTCGTTCACTCAACGTTTAGAAAACTTTATGAAAAAGATAAAGAATGTTCACACAGCTCCAGAACCTTACGCTAAGTCCGTCAGCTACAAGTCTGCAAGATCGGCATCAAGCATGGCCTCGCTTCTTGGGCGGCAGAGAGCGAAGAGAGAAGCGGCTAAAGCCAAACTACAGTTCGCCGAACAAGAGGCCTTGATGAAGAAAGAAGAAGCTATATTGAAGGCGAAGATGGACGTTCTTGCAGTGAAGAAGGAAGCAGCTGTTGCAGATGCGGAGTACCTGGGAATGAAAGATGAATTTAACCTGTGGGAAGATGACTCTGTTTGTGACAATGTCAATACCGGTAACCATACTGAATTACTGACTAAATACCTCAGTTCGCAGCCGGCAGAAGTACCAACAGAGAATTCACAACAGTGCATGACGACAAGGCATCAACCAGTCGAACTACTGCCAACGTATTCATTGAATGTGAGTGCACCTGCATTTCAGCCGGAAACCTTCAGCAGTCCTGCGCCTAAACCTTTAACGCTGCAACATGTGCAAGTCACGCCGTCGCAAACAGTGCAGCGTATGCCATCGCAACCTGAGCAGCTCATGCCATTGCAACCAGTGCAGCATATGCCGTCGCCATCAGAAGCACCCCAACCTGCGTTAGTTAGTGAGTTAGCCAATTACATGAACAAGAAAGACATTCTACGCTGGTCCCTGATTGCTTTTGACGACCAACCTGAAACGTACCTGTCATGGAAGGATAGTTTCAATATTCTTTCAAAAGAACTTGGTACAAGTGCGAGAGAGGAGTTAAACTTGTTGACCAAATATCTTGAAACGGAATCTATAAAACATGCCATCAGCATAAGAACGGCCAATATCAACAACCCACAGAAAGCTTTAGAGAAGTTGTGGAGCCGCTTGGACGACCGGTATGGTAGCCCAGTCCTGCTGGAAGCATCATTGAAGTCAAGACTGTCAAAATTCCCAAAGCTTACTGTGAAGGACAACAAAAAGCTGTTTGAACTGGCAGATCTTTTGAGTGAAGTTCAGCTGCGAATGGAAGACCCTTCTCTGAACAGATCTCTTTTGTACCTTGACTCATCCACTGGCATGCGACCAATTGTGGCCAAGCTTCCAGTCAACCTGCAAGAAAAGTGGACAAACCGTGCAACCAATTACAATCTACAACATAGAGTCACTTATCCACCATTTTCTTACCTGGTACAGTTTGTGACCGAAATGAGTCGGATCCGGAATGATCCAAGTTTCCAGTACCAAGGCACGTGTGAAACCACTACCAATGCTGTAAACCGTTCCAGTTATTCGAATGATGTTCGACGCAAAGACTATTGCAATAAGAACAGTGTTCAGGTGAAGAAGACCTCTGTGAAAACACAACAAGAAGATTCCAATACCAGCAGTGGAAATAACTGTTTTCTGCATGTGTCCAAACACAAGCTTAACCAGTGCAAGACTTTCCAGAACTTGACTTTGAATGAGCGGAAGAAACTTCTGAAAGACTACAACTTTTGTTTCAAATGCTGCAATTCTACAGCTCACAACTATGCAGACTGTAGTGAATTTGTGAAATGCGACATATGTGAGAAGAGAAATCATCCCACAGCACTTCACATCAGAGACGTATCCAGAAAGAAAACACAGAGTCATGGCGGGGAGGATCCCAGTAAGCCTAACTCTACACCCAGATCACACTACGACGGGGAGGAACCCAGGAAGAGTTCATATTGCACAGAACTTTGCGGCAAAAACTTTACAGGAAGATCCTGCTCCAAGACTCTTCTAGTCAGAGTATATTCCATCAACCAGCCAGAGAAGCCCTTCATCGTGTATGCATTGATAGACGATCACAGCACACATACGCTTGCCAGACCGGAATTGTTGGATGCTTTGGAGATTCCGATGTCTTCAGTCACCACATACTCCCTAAAGTCCTGTGCTGGTACCTTTCATCAGAGTGGAAGGCAGGCCGGTGGACTAATGGAGGAATCAATGGATGGTTCGTGTAGTATGCAGCTTCCTTTAGTTACAGAGTGAACAGATTCCAGAAGAGAAGAGTGAAATACCGACACCAGAAATTGTTCAGTTTCATTCACACCTCAGTGGGGTTGACATTCCTCCTCTGGATCCAAAAGCCCAAGTACTACTGTTAATCGGCAGAGACCTGCCCGAGGCGCATCACATAGAAGACCAACGGACGGGACCAACAGGAACACCTTTCGCCCAGAAGCTAGCCCTGGGTTGGGTCCTCATAGGAAACGTTTGTCTAGGAAACTTGCATCCACCAGACAGTGTGAACGTCCTGAAAACTACAGTGCACCAGTGTGGACGCAATAGTGTATTTGACAAGTGTGAGTACAACATATCACTGAACATGGATGAAGACCCTATTTTCAAGCGTCAACATAATGACAACGACTTGGGACAGTCCATTGAAGACGCTCAGTTTCTAGAGCTGATGGATGAAACTTTTGCTAAGAGCTCAACCGGAAATTGGACAGCACCATTACCTTTTCGGAAGAACAGAGATATATTACCAAACAACAGAGCAGTGGCACTGAAACGAGCACTTATGCTACAAGGAAGCTTACAACGAAACCCAACTAGACGAGAGCACTTTGTCACTTTCATGCAAGGCATCTTTGACTCTGGCCATGCTGAAGTAGCTCCTACTGTTCAACCTATGCAGGAATGTTGGTACTTGCCCATATTTGGAGTATACCACCCCAAGAAGAAGGATAAAATACGAGTGGTTTTCGATTCCTCCTGCAAACATGAAGGCCTTTCCCTGAATGACGTGCTGATGCAAGGACCGGACCTGATGAATCGACTGGATGGAGTTCTCATGAGATTCAGGAAAGAGCCCGTTGCTGTGATTGCAGACATTCAACAGATGTTTTTCTGTTTTCACGTCGCAGAACATCATAGAGACTTTCTTCGTTTCTTTTGGCATAGAAACAACGACCCGAAGCAAGAATTACTGGAGTATAGAATGTGCGTCCACGTTTTTGGCAATCGACCCTCTCCAGCTGTCGCCACATACGGACTCAGACGCTGCGTAGCAACAGACTGCAAGGAGGATGTGAAGCAGTTTGTTACCCGGAACTTCTATGTTGACGACGGGTTGACATCATTTCCCAGTGTCAGCGAAGCAGTAGATGTCCTCAAACGGACCCAGAAAACACTCATAGAAGCTGGAAATCTGAAACTACACAAGATCGCATCAAACAGTGAAGAAGTGATGCTGCAGTTTCCTACCGATCTTGCTAAGTCTCTGGAACAGCTTGATCTAGACCGAGACGACTTACCTGTACACCACAGTTTGGGTTTGAGTTGGAACCTTGCTACAGATACCTTTGTTTACAAAGCCTCTGAAGAGCAGAAACCGATGACAAAGAGAGGACTGCTGTCCACTGTTAATGGTTTATTTGATCCGCTTGGCTTCATTGCGCCCATTATTTTGAATGGAAAACTCATCATGAGAGAAACCTTCACTGGTATTGAGAGTTGGGATGATCCCTTACCTACAACAACTATGAGCACATGGAAACTGTGGTTAGATCAGCTGACAAGACTTGATGGCGTTCACATTCCACGCTGTCTACTGTCTGCATCGTACAAAGAGTTTGTCGACAGAACACTGCACATCTTTTGTGATGCATCTGAAAGAGCAGTAGCCGCATGTGCATACCTGAGAGGCAAGACGGTGGACAAGAAGATATCTGTAGGCTTTGTGTTTGGCAAATGCAAAGATTGGAGCTCTGCGCCGCTGTCCTGGCAGTGGAACTTGGAGAGATGATTTCAAAGGAACTTGACTTACCTTTAGAAGACATCATGTATTACTCTGACAGCAAAGTGGTGCTGGGGTATCTATCCAACGAGCGCAGACGGTTTTATGTTTATGTATGCAACCGTGTCTCACGAATTCGCAAGAGTTCCTCTCCACAGCAATGGGAGTATGTAGCGACGGATGAGAATCCTGCTGATCAAGGAACTCGTGGACTTCTGCCAGAACAGCTGTGCGATAGCTTGTGGCTGAGAGGACCAGACTTCCTTAAAGTAAACATAGACAACCTATCTCACAACGAAGCCTTCTCATTGGTGCATCCTGAGCAAGATAGCGAAGTGCGACCAGAGATAATGACCCTTAAGACCATATCGGTAAAGCCAACTTTAGGATCGTCGCGATTCAGTCGTTTTGGTAGTTGGTCAAGCCTGGTTAGGGCCATCACTTTCATCAAGAGAAGACTCCGGAAAAAAGCAGGAAAAGCAGATGAAATATCTCATCGAGAATCTGAGATGTTGATCATCAAAGAAGTTCAACACCAGTATTACCAGAAGGAAATAGGTGCATTGTGTGCAGGAAGATCCCTTCCTAAAGACAGTACGGTTCTGTCTCTGTCTCCTTACCTTGATGACGGCTTGCTGAGAGTTGGTGGACGAATCAAATTGTCTGACTAACCTGTGGGGGAAAAGACACCTATCCTGATACCTGGCAAGAGCCATATCGCCCGGCTATTGATTCGTCATCATCATGAGAAAATTTACCACCAAGGACGTCACCTAACGGAAGGTGCTCTACGAAGTGAAGGACTCTGGATTTCTGGAGGGAAGCGCTTGGTGTCGTCAATCATTCATCACTGCGTGACTTGCCGCAAGATGAGAGGAAAACCAGCATGTCAGAAGATGGCAGATCTACCCAAAGAACGCCTCACTAAGTCACCACCCTTCACCTTTGTTGGGGTTGATGTTTTCGGCCCGTGGAAAGTCATCACAAGACGAACAAGAGGAGGTAGCGCAAACTCAAAGCGTTGGGCTGTTTTGTTCACCTGTTTGTACAGCCGAGCAGTCCACATAGAGGTCTTAGAGGAGATGACATCATCCTCGTTTATCAATGCCTTGAGAAGGTTTGTGGCAATCCGTGGTACAGTCGCCGAATTCAGATCGGATAGAGGGACAAATTTTGTTGGGGCTGCTGCAGAGCTGAAGATGAACGTCGTAAATGTGGAGGACCACAATCTGAAGACATTTCTAGAGAAAGAACGGATTGTATGGAGGTTTAATCCTCCCCACCCATCACACTTCGGAGGCATATGGGAAAGGATGATAGGCATTGCACGTCGCATCCTTGACGCAATGCTTATGGATACCAAACACGGGAAGCTGACTCATGAAGTGTTGACAACCTTTATGGCAGAGGTTACAGCTATAATGAACTCGAGGCCGCTAGTACCTGTATCCAGTGATGTTGAAGCACCGTTCATCCTATCACCACAGATGCTACTAACTCAGAAGACAGGAGAACTACCTACCAAATTTGAAGATTTGGACGTGAAAGACATGTACCGCAGTCAATGGAAGATGGTCCAAGTAATGGCGGACACATTCTGGAAGAGATGGAAGAGTGAATTCCTCACCACCTTACAACCTCGACGGAAATGTCAAGATTCAACGGAAAACCTTAAGGACGGAGACGTTGTTCTTCTACGTGACAAGGATAGTGTGCGTAGTGATTGGCCAGTCGGCATTGTAAACCGTGTATTTCCAAGTGAATCTGACGGTCTGCTCCGCAAGATCGAAGTGCGCATCCTTAAGGAAGGAAAGCCGTTCCTCTACATCAGACCCGCGACGGAAGTGATTCCTCTACTAACAGTGTGACTGTTTGACCATGTTTTACATGAACTTGAATGTTTAACTGATGTTTATATGTGAAAATTTGTGTTAAGTACATGGGTAATTTTTTACATACAAGTAGTATTCATTGTGAAATAATTGTTAATCTCTATGTAAGTTAGGATTTCTTAGGGTGATAAAATCAGACGGGGAGTGTAATGTTACGACATTGAATTTGTCAGTCACGACACAGAGTTGTCCCCCGTAGTTATCTATCTGTATCTTTCCGGATTGTATCCGTTTTCTATTTGTATATTTTACATCAATTTCCGACATGTAGTCAAAAACGGCATGACGCGCTGATGCAATCAGATAATATTTTGGCATTGTGCAACTTCTGTCCCGCATAGAGTAAGTCTTTTATTGTTTATTTGTCTTTTGTTATGTCTATTCATGCACCCGCTGTAGTGTCATAATATATGCATTTACATATCTTGTGTATTTTTGCATAACATGATTTTATACCATCGTCTAAATTTAGTTTAGGTCAAGGTCAGGTATCTCGTTGTTACATTACGTCACGTAGTCAGTCGAATATATTATGTACGACTTATTTTTATTGATTATCAACTCGAATTATCTAGTCAGTTTTACTGTTTATTTAGATAAACACATGTTTAGGCCACAGCAAGATGTTATGTTTACAATAATATAAAAGTAAATATTAGAAATATTTTTTATATTGTCTGTAGAATGTAACACAGTCAATTTGTTAAACTACTAAGGTTAAATCTATTGTGGTATATTTCTTGTCTGTTTTGCAAGTTACTTATGGTTGTTTATTTTTTATTTTTTTTGCAGTTTCTTACTAGTTACTAGATCTACATATATTTCAAACTGAATAAAAGCGTTTTATAACAACAAGGCTTTACACCAAACACTAAAAACAATCATTAAGCATTACCGAAGCAAAGTTGTTCGTTTTAACGTTTTTCAAGTGCTGATGTCAGCAAAATGGTCATTGATTACGTAATAATGGGTTTCCAAAGGAATGTATGAAACTTTGATGTTTTCTATCTCTGAAAAGACAACCATTTTGTAAAGCATTAAATAACATACATTTGTCAGAATGTGACTCTAAACAGTATGCCATTTTCAATGTTTGTTTTAGTTCCCTTTTAAGGAGATCAGGGGATGGTTCATAAAACTGAATACCCTATATATCTTGAAAGCTAAAACGTTTTGTTAAAGGTTATGTAACAAAACTTGTAGAGTCCTATTTAACGATGTCAAGTTTTAGGGACAAGCCCCTTATATAATGGGCAACCAGACCCCTAAATAAGGGACCGAGATGAATCATAAGTATTTACTAAAAATATATCAAAAACCAAAAATAATTATTGAAACGTTATCGAAGCAAATGCCGAGTTCAGCGAAATAATGATTTATTATGTAGACTCTTTTCTATCTCTTAATCCCGTGAGGACCCGGGTTAGAATAGGTCCTCAGAACCCCTTGCTTGTCGTAAGAGGCGACTGAATGGGGCGGTCCTTCGGATGAGACCGCAAAAAACGAGGTCCCATGTCACAGCAGGTGTGGCACGATAAAGATCCCTCCCTGCTCAAAGTCCCTGAGCACCGAGCATAGGCCTAAATTTGCTGCCCTTCACCGGCAATGGTGACGTCTCCATATGAGTGAAAAATTCTCAAGCGGGATGTTAAACCATAAATAATCATATATTCTATCTCCTATACTATTTTGTAAAACATTGTCGAACATAGATTGGTCAGAATTTGACTTTGAGTAATATGAAGCATTAAAATGCCAAAACATTTAACAAAACGACGAAGCAACTTTTCAGTTAAACTTAACTCTTGTTATAATTATGCTGCCTTCTTTGAAGCTAGGTTTTGCAAATGACGTAAAAAGAGTATGGTTATGAAATACTGGGAGTATCACTCACAATACACATAACACATACCAATCTAGGTCAAATTGCAAAAACATTACGTAATCATAACAAACATGAAAGGAAAAGGTGCCCCCTATATATTATAAAGTTGACAGAAATCTGCCAAGCACAAACACAAGATGGTAAAAAGATGAAATAAAAACAAAACAGCTTGGGGATAGAGGGTAACTGCGTGAAAACAACAGCCACTTTCGACAAAAAACAAAAAAAAAAAAAAAAAAAAAAAAAAAAATCAAACAAAAAAAAACCCATTGAAGAAAATAGTCAGTGATTGGCTAACAGTGAAAACGCAAGGATCGATGGAGATCACACGGATTACACAATGCACATTATTATGACACTAAAGGGGCCTTAAATGGGAGAACAGAGTGCATAAATGTTATACTTCAAGGGAATGTACTGTAAAACAATTTATCACAATAAATTGATATTTCTCCAAACCCTTGTTATGATTATTTTGTCTTCAATGAAGCTAGTTTGCAGCTCATATTTGTGTTTTCCGTAATTGCCATGTGCTGAAAATGACGGAACAAGAGTATAGTTATGAAATACTGGGAGGTCACATTGCTAAGAGAACAGAACGTTTGAGCAGCAAAGGAAAAAAAATCGAAATTGAATTAACTGGATATGATTCATGTATACACGTGTGCTGGACTCCATGCTTTATTATTTGAATCGAATATGATACGCATGAGTTCCCGCCATGAGTGGCAAATGTGTTTATGGGTTCCCACTATATTTATTTTTTAAATAATCTTCTCACTGTTTTATGTTACATGCAGACGTTTTCAAGCATGTAATTGAGGGGAGAGTTATATAGAATAGTAACTTTTAAAACTAATTCAGCTGCATTAAGCAAATCTGTATATTTAGAAAAAAAGTGAACATCGGACTATACAGCTTTAAGAATACCAAAAATAATGCTGTACAGAATCATTGATTACAACAATAGTTCGTTTGGTTTGTTTGTTTTACATCCCATCGAGAATATTTCATTCATTTCGAGATACCACCAG
Source organism: Ostrea denselamellosa (assembly GCA_024699665.1). Taxonomy (NCBI): domain Eukaryota; kingdom Metazoa; phylum Mollusca; class Bivalvia; order Ostreida; family Ostreidae; genus Ostrea; species Ostrea denselamellosa. The sequence goes on from JAMZEH010000042.1 coordinate 11,371,721, forward strand.
CTGTATGAATGCAAAAACGTAAGACTCATGGCACTTAGGACCGCAGTAACAAAGTTCATTATCATACCAACACTTGTCACGAGGTTTCAGTTTGAAGGCGCAGGACTTTCATCACCTCTTGCTGTCACGATTTGTCTTTACGTTTGGTATATCTAGGGGTCCATGCTTGTCCAACTCTCTATTTTGTATTCCTTACAGGAGTTGTGAGATCACTCTCCGTGATCGTCACCTTTTCATATTCATAAATTGACGCGGCCAAGATATGAGACGGACTCGAACCCATGATCTATGACGCTCTTATTATACCACACATGAAGAGGTTGTACCTTGTACTTGACGCACTTCACAACAGGACATAAGAACAAAAACTAGAAGATAGTTTACTGTAACCAAAACGTGCATGCACTAGAATAGTCACTGAAAAGTAAGAGTGGTCACTGAAAAGAAACGAAATGGTCACTGAAAAGTTACGGAATGGTAACTGAAAAGTAACAGAATGGTCACTGAAAAGTAACGGAATGGTCACTGAAAGAAGTCTAAATAGTCATTAAAGATGACTGCAATACAACTGAATGTTCTTAAAATGTTGCTGAAGTAAGGCTGAACTAAACCAGGAAGAATAAAACCATCGATAAGCAAAGGGGAAGATAACTAACAATATTCAATTTCGTAATTCCTATAACAGATACAAATCAGAGAGATGGGCACACACTGACCCCTGGACATACCGGAGATGGGATCAGTTTCCTAAGAGGAGTAAGCATCCCCTGTTGACCGGTCATACCCGCCTTGAGCCCTAAATCCCGATCAGGTAAACGGAGTAAACCAGTAGTCAGAATCAGTGTGCTAAGAAGGGCCTAACAATTGGTATGTAACACGTCAGACAGCATTTGGCCTAATGGAAGGTTGTACAGGCAAACTAGATCATTATAACGACCATACAATTTGCGAAATGCGGACTTTAGACGAGATTGTACAAACCCCTGTAACATCAACTTCTAAATGAACTTGAATTGAAATGGAATGGCCATTATATCAATGACGTATCGATATCACTAATATGCCATGATATATTCCATCCCTGATAAAACTACATGCGTAAACATTATGAACAAGGAAACATCAAATTAATTCGATACTGGTAAACATAATGATTGGGTACCAATGTTTTAGATCACAGTTCAAGGTAAAAAAAATATGAAGTGTACATTATCTCGAATATTGCATCCGTCAATTAATGGGACACCGGTATGGGGTATGTATTGTTTATGTTACAGAGGTTTCAATAACCTCGTTTAAAGTCTGTATTTCGCAAACATGATGATCACTATAACAATCTAGTTTGCCAATACAACATTTCACTGGGTCAAAATATTGTCTGACGTGTTTCATACGAATTGTTAAGCCGTTCGTGACACTGATTCTGACTACGGATTACTCCGTTTACCTTATCAAGATACAGGGCTCATAGCAGGTGTGTCCGGACGACAGGGGATGCTTACTCTCCATAGGCATCTAATCCTACCTTTGGCATATCCAGGGATCCGTGTTTGCCCAGCAATCTAATTTGTATTCCATGTAGGAATAGGATTTATGAGATTGATCACTATTCGTTATCTTCGCCTTTTCATGCAATATTCTCAGAATGCTTGTTTATGTGAGAAAACTCCTTTAAGACCAAATATTGCGTAATTCCTCGTTCATTCAATGCCGGAGTAATTTGATTTTACAATATTATGTTTGACATGCCGAGTGAAGACAAATGTAATATTTCTAATGATTTCTACTAAGATTCGCCAGATCACTAAATTATTAACTCCCTTGATATACGTATCGTTATTTGAGAGACAGACAGACAAAGAATACTTTAATTCTATATTATGTATTACAATACGTTTATATTTTCTGCTAAAATGTTTTACATTGCAAGTTATTATATGATTAAATAATCCCGGGGTTTCCAAATTGGCTGAGATCCAACAACCTAGGGAAAATAGGACGTCAAGTCTAGTTTGTTTGGGTGGAATATTTTACCATTTTTATTCGTGCAGCTAAACGATTTGGGATTTGAAATTTCTACTGTAGTGTAATTTTCGCAACACTCTAAACTTGATATTCAGCTAAAGAATTTTACACAGTCAATTTAAGAAACATTACACCGTCTTGTACCCCCGATTGCACTATCACCAACTATAGACATGGACAAATTCTTGGTTTAGAGATGCCCAATAACCCCCCAAACAACACGAACCTCTTCAATTTGCAACTGTAGATGTAAAGGTATTTAATAATATATCAATTGCTTACTAAATTACAGGTATAAGAAAGGATTTATAAATGTATCTATATGCACAAACATTAATTATGAAGAGTATTATTCATAAACATTTTTCTCCCGTGAGGATCCGGGTTAGAATAGGTCCTCAATACTGTTTCTTGTCGTAAGAGGCGACTAAATGGGGCGGTCATTCGGATGATATTGCAAAATTCGAGGTTCCGTGTCACAGCAGGTGTGGCACGATAAAGATTCCTCTCTGCTCAAAGGCCGTAAGCACCGAGCATAGACCAAACATTTTCAGCCCTTCATTGGCAATGGTGACGTCTCGATATGAGTGATAAATTCAATATTCAACCAAACTATTTTAACGATTCGGTCTCTCATGACCGAAGCCCGCATGTTTTCGGTTGCAAATGTAACGGAAAGATCACTTAAATCCCTATATCGGCAAAATATTCACGAATTGTAAAAGTAAAATTCAGATTGTATTGGATTGATTGATTGATTATTTATTGCTTTCCGCCACACTCAACAATTTTTCAGTTATTTGGTGGTGTCCAGTTTTTGTTGGTGGAGGAGAGAACCCAGATACAATGTACCTGGGAAGAGACCACCGTCCTTCCGCAAGTAAACTATCAAACTTGCTCACATAACGCCGCGGCCGAGATTCGAACACGCGCCGACAGAGGTGAGAGGCTTTGTGATGGTCGTATTTTCGAGTGGGACGTTAAAACAATATGCAACCAACCATAATCATTTTCTGTTTACAACATTGTCAATTTGTCCTTCTATGACATGTTTCATCATGTACATGTATTATACCGAATGTTTAACATGTTGTTTGATATACGTTAATGACTATTGCCATTCATGACTTAGTCTCTTCTTAATAACTGGACTCCCAATGAGATATTTGAGATGCGGTGGTTATGGATGTAAGATCACGTACTGATATCAACGGCACTCAGAAACATTTGACAATGTACTGTTTCCTCTAGGGTTTTAACCCATTATTCCTCACATTCGGTGTTACTATCCTTTGACAATATTCTTGGAACCATCTTCAGTCATTTTATAGACTTCTACATGCGATTTTTTGATTTCTCTGTTTACTGGTTAAAATGTTCAACGCGTGTTCGCAGGAGGAGACATGACTAATAGATAACACCGCGTGACGTTGATAATGTTCAAATATTTGGTCAGCATTATTCGAACCAATAAACCAATATTTCTCGGTATTCTCCAATAATTCAAACATATGTTCCGACATTCTGGGTAATGAGACTATTTCCTAAGATTTTGGTAACATATAATAACGTTTATGTTTGTTGTCTTTTATTGTTGTTGGGATTTTTTTATATTATTTTATGTGTGTGTGTTTTGCTTTCTTATTTACATATGTTTTGTTTGTTTAGGTTTTTTGTATGTTTATTTGTTTTTTGGTTTGTTTGGTTGGTTGTTTTTTTTTTCTTTTTGGGTGTTTGTGTGTTTTTCCTTCTTTCTTTTTTTATTTTATTTTTTTTTTTTTTTGTTTTTATACTTTTTGATTTGTTTGGATTTGATTTGTTTACCAGGCCAAAAGAAGGCATGATTAATAATTCTAAATTTGAAAATGATCATAAGGCAAAATAGTTGGCGTTTAAAAACAACGAAAAGCCGTAAACTTAAACAATCAAAAAGTCGCCCCTGTCTGTTTATTTCGGGAACAGAGTATCGGCATGTCAGAATCATACTGAGATAACACGCTTGGCCTAACTGGTTCAACTGCCAGACATCAAGGAAGCATATTAATCACCCACGACGCTTTCTCGGTGTGATGAGTTGAAGACAAAGGAAGCGGTGAATATCCGACGATGGCAACACGGATGGTTGTATCATGGGTTCGCAATTTCAAAGAAACCTAAGTCTCGGACTTGTATATAGATCTTCACACGGACTTGTAAATTTCATGAGTAATCATTCCGACCGATTTAACCCCCAAAAAAGTCCCTGTGTTATGAAAACAAATTAAAGTCATAACTTATCAGCTGATATGATTTTTAATATGATCGCTGAACAAGAAAGCCAAAAATATGGAAGATGGTGGGCAGCTGGCGGCATTAATATTTTCGGTTTCTGAAAAATACACCTTGAATGGCAAATCCATTAATCACTAATTGCATGCTGTTGACTTATAAAGGTGTCCTTTAATGTTATCCCACAACATAACTTCTATGCAGTTCTCCCCATCACTGCTTTTTCTTCATCACTACTCATGCGTCTTAACGATCACCTATGTAACTAACATGCAACACCTCTTTAATGAACAGTTTTCTTTTTAAAATTTTTAAAAGCATGAACATAAAATGTCCTTGGCTTTCCAGATTCAGTGTTTGTTATTGACCAAGAGTACAAGAGCATGACGAAAAATTTTCAATATATTTAGTACATATATGTGATTGCCTCTTCTTGAAGCCTATTTACTAGTCCAGGAGTAAGCCCACTTACTAGTCCAGGACTAAGTCATTTACTAGTCCAGAAGTAACCCATGTACTAGTCCACGAGTAAGCCCGGTTACTAGTCCAGGAGTAAGCCCACTTTCTAGTCCAGGAGTAAGCCCATTTACTACTCCAGGAGTAAGCCCATTTAATAGTCTATGAGTAAGCCATTTACTAGTCCAGAAGTAAGCCCATTTACTAGTCCAGGAGTAAGCCCATATACTAGTCCAGGAGTAAGCCCACTTACTAGTCCAGGAGTAAGTCCATTTAATAGTCTATGAGTAAGCCCGGTTACTAGTCCAGGAGTAAGCTCACGTACTAGTCCAGGAGTAAGTCCATTTACTAGTCCAGGAGTAAGCCCATTTACTAGTCCAGGAGTAAGTACATTTAATAGTCTATGAGTAAGCCATTTACTAGTCCAGAAGTAAGCCCATTTACTAGTCCAGGAGTAAGTTCATTTAATAGTCTATGAGTAAGCCATTTACTAGTCCAGAAGTAAGTCCATTTACTAGTCCAGGAGTAAGCCCATTTACTAGTCCAGGAGTAAGCCCACTTACTAGGCCAGGAGTAAGTCCATTTAATAGTCTATGAGTAAGCCATTTACTAGTCCAGGAGTAAACCCGGTTATTAGTCTAGTAAGAAATTTCACAATTTGGTGGTGTTTATAGTGTGTTGACCAACCTCCACTTTGGTCTCAATTTCTAGATAGGTGGTCGTGTATTGTCGGACTTGATCAATCGGCAAGTGATGCAGAACTGTTATATACATATGCTGAAACATGGGTTCATCGATATCTTTTTTGCTGCACATGTTACGGAAATGCCCATGCCACGGCAAACTTAAACCGCACGTTATTGCGTCATATGTATGCAGATGATGATTAGTCCTAGCTGTCGTGATAAACGGGGGCGATATATTAGTAAGAATACAGTTGTAATAAAAGTTCAAAGTTAAGTTTGGTCAAAAATTGAAAGACAATCATTTCAACCCGAATTACAGTCAAAGCATATATTTGGATCATGCACTGACTACATCTTAAAAGTATACTACATCGTCAATGGCCGACTTCCTTTTAGAACATGAATGATGACATAAATATCAGCAATGCTTATCTTTTCCCTTCAGATTTAATTGTCTAGCTGAGTAGCTTAGTAGGTTATAACATCGGTTACTGAACTGTAAGCCGCGGGTTCGAGTCCAGCAGGGGTTTAAGTTTTCTAAATTACTTTCTGTTAAAACTGATTTTGTAAACTAAATAATGTAAATTTGAAAGTTTCCAATTTCAAAATATTGTTGTGCATATCCTCAACTTCTCATTCACATCAAATTTCCCTTGGATAACATTCGTCCTTCAATGAAAGAAATCTTGCTGTAAATGTAGCAATTCCAATGTACGACTTTATTTTTCCACCTTTCCGTCTACGAAATTAAAACAAAAGAATCTTGTTCATTCGACCCTTAATTTCGAAATCACAAACAGCACCCAGCTGAAAATGACGGTGGATTAATACAGTGCATCTGAAGAATCACAATCCCTTCAAGGCTTTTATCAGCTGAAGTCGATTTTCCCATTTAATGCTATGTACTCGTTCATGTTCATTATGTTATATTACGGAACACTTGAGATCGCTAATCCAAAAATATATTTGTTTCTAATTGGATCTGTACGGGCGTAGGCTTAACGAAACCAGAATTTCATAAGTGGTTATACTGTAAGTCTGAAAACATTGTGTCACACAATGTATTTGCAAGCATCATTCTCTTCTACGTTAGGAACCACAGTTAGAAAGTCTTGATTAGCATTTCACCCTTTAAATAAAGACTCATGACAAACAGACAGCGAATTTGCCAAAATATTTATAGGCACAATGGGATTAGCTGTCACCCAAACAATAAAAACTTTCAAACCACGATTAAAACGTTCCATTATGTCTAAAGGGCAGAGAAATGAATATAAGAATCGAAAAAAGTGTGTCATTTGATAAAATATTGTGAAGATTATGTACAGTGAATGATTGTTTCCTTACAGTAATGTCCAGACGACTGTTTCAGCATATGCAAAATAAAATGAGCATCATACAACAAACGATGTATTGATTTTAACATGGCAGTAGTGATATTTTGTGTATTGTACAGCTGTTTCAGTAAAGTTGGTACTTGTCGGTTAACATAACTTTGGCATATTTATTCACGTCTCATCGCCATGAAAAGGCTAAGATAACTAACAGTATTTAATCTCGTAATTCCTATAGAAAATACAAATCAGACTGATGGGCAAACACGGACCCCTGGTCATACCAGAGGTGGAATCAGGTGCCTAGGAGGGCAAGCATCCCCTGTCGACCGGTCACACCCGCCGTGAGCCCTATATTCCGATCAGGTAAATGGAGCAATCCGTAGTCAGAATCAGTGTGTCAAGAACGGCCTATCAATTAGTATGAAACACATCAGACAGATTTCATTTCATGGTAAGTTGTACTGGCAAACTAGATCGTTATAACGACCATAAAAATTTCAAAATGTTGATATTAAATGAGACTGTACATGCCCCAGTAACATCAACGACTTTGTCAGTAGCCCGCTTCAATTCAAAACCTGGTCATATACAGAACAATCTCTTGCGTATCGAATCCGTTGGGAGATATAAACATCCATCATAGCATTTGATTTTCCATACGTTCGCATTTGGTCCCGGTGCTCAGTGGTAGCAAAATCCTGTCAGAATGGAATGTACTCTTTTCTGTGAAATGCCAACGGTACTGACTATTTATATATCTTTCTGTAATTCGCCTGTCAGTCATAACAATCTTAAGGATTTTATTGACCATTTCTGGTGTTACAACAGTGACAGGCCTTCCAGGACGGGGATTCTCCTTAAGGCTCTGCCTGCTGCATTTATAGCCCGCCACCAACTTTTCAATGTAGCTTATGAAGAAGCATCTTTCCCTAGTATTGCTACAATATCAGTATGGATATCTTTAGTTGCTAAACCTTTCTTGTGCAAATATTGGATCACTGCTCTTTCACCGATTTTGCCCATTATGCAAAACGTCACTTGCCTTGTTTACTTTAGAGTAGTTCCTGGTCAACACAAACTGACAAAATGACACCAGGTTTCGGCCTTAAATAGTCAGGGAATAGTAGAGCTGTAAAAGGACATCGATGCTAACCTCCTTCAATGCAAGGCTTAAAATATATCATCCAGCCCTCGTATCAAAGTGTTAATTTAAAAGCTATGGTTGCAATTATTGCAGGTATATTTGGAATACTATCATCTTGACATCTCTTTAAAAGATCAACCAGGTTACTGCTGTACGAAAAACAATTCTAGCTTAATTTCCCTACGTTATGCTAGGAATCTGCTGTGTCCATTTAAATCTGATTTGGTTGAAAAGGCCTCCACACACACACCATACATTTGAAATCTTTGGCACCAAGGTGAATCATTCCTTCATGTCTGTTTTTATTTAATTTTCCATTGAATCATTTATCACAATAACTGCACTTGTGCATCTTTCTTTAAGAGTCTGCATGGATTTTCTCGCGACGCGTTAATCTTTCCTTATAAGAATATATTTGGACGTGTTTTACAACAATATTCTTCTCTTCCTAAAACAGGCGTCCGTAAGTAGAGATGCTTCATAACTGGTATATATATACAAGTTTATTTCGATCTTTCGGAAAACATTTATTATTTCAAACTATTTTGGGAGCCTCCGTGGCCAAGTGGTTAGAGTATTGCGCTCAAAATCACAAGGCCTCTCACCTCTAGTCGGCGCGGGTTCAACTCTCGCTCACGACATGTGAGAAAGTTTGCCAGTTTACTTTCGGAAGGTCGGTGGTCATTGTATTTGGGTTCTCTCCTCCACCAGAAAAAAAAAATGGACGCCACCAGATAACTGCAAAATTGTTGAGTGTGGCAGAAAACAATAAACAATCAATCATTCTATCTACTATTTACTGCGAATATGATCGGCTTAAAAAATTGGTACTTTTTAAGAAAATAGTAAAGTGACGACATATGGTTGTGTAGTAGATCGATTGGTACCCGTGAAGAACATAGTGCTGTTTTGGGAGCTTTATACGCTCGTCTTTAGACAGGACGTGTTATGGTGATGTATGCACCTTCATCAGTTCAAGGTTTTCTATTTTTGTCACATATCAAGATGCAAATTGCTGAGTCGCTTATTTGTGGGTCGCCTAGATCATGTTGCAATTTTGATTTATTTCTATCTCTTTTTCAGGGGTTTTGCTTCTTTTTGAAATTTAATGTTGTATGAAGGGTATTTTTTTTGTCCTGCAAACTCCTTTCACAGTTCGAAAGTGATGACCTTCTTATTTTCCAGGGTGTGTCTGTGGGATTGAACGATCAGGCTTTTAATATTGCTACGCATTTCATATTAAAAGGGAATTTTCGAGGACACAGGCGTGAGCTACCAGATGAGATTTCGATATCAATCCTTCTCACATTATAATGTATAAATGACAGATCACTGATATCAATATCAACAGTGCAAAATGATACTAAAATATGTAGAGACTTGATATAATTCACATACAACTTTTTTATGGGGAATTTCTCCAATTTGGGAGTTTTCTACAGTTCAAGGGAATAGATAAAAAGAACCATCATAAATCCCTGTGTGCATGGGGCAAAAAAATTGATTTTCTTTAATTTTTTAAAAAATAATACAGGTTGTTGAAGTAGTCAGTTTAGGGAAATATTATAAAATGAGTAAATAATTTGCCAATTTGATTCCCTTAGTTTTCGAGCTAAGACCTTTGGAAACTACTTGAAAATGTGCTTATTGCAAGGCCTTTTTTTCTATTTTTTCTATTGTTTGAAAAAATTAGTTTGTTAAACTGACCCCTTGGGTTTGTCTAAGGCATGGTCCAAATATAGCAAAATTTACCTCCTGCCATACATGCACATGCAGTTGTCAAGCTAGGTCGTTTTTTTCATACGATGCAATGGAAAGTATGTCGAAGCTTGATGACCATCATCTGAAGAGATGTACATCTCATATCTGATGAAAAACACCCTGTATAAGCTTTGGAAGGGTGTATTATGTACCGTGTTCGGTATTGTTGTCTACTCGACCTACTGTGAGTGAAGGTCTTCTTTTCCAGTCAACTAAATATGATTGTTTATACAACGGGCAGACTATATTTTCAATTATTTGCCGGTATCAGACCGATAGACAGGCGTTATCAAGTCGACTAATAATGATAATTTATACGTTACATAAAGAAAGGATCTCTCAGCTTAATGATGGCTGATAGTACCGTAAGTAAAGTCCTAAGGCGCGCGACATTTTTACGAGTTTATCATTCAATATAATAGAAGGTAAATTTCATAATTAAAAAAAAATGAAGATACCGAACAGTGATCAATCTCATAAATCCTTTAAAGAATACGAAATTATGAGTAGGGTAAACACGAACCCCTGTAATAGCCAGAAGTGGGATCTGGTGCGTAAGAGGAAGAAATGGGATCTGGTGCGTAAGAGGAAGAAATATCCCCTGTTGACCGGTCATTCCGTGTATCTTGGTCAGGCCAGCGGAGTAATCCGTAGTCAAAATCGGTAAATAAAGTACAGTCCAAAAATGTTATGAAACATTCGACCTCATGACAGGTTGTATTTGCAAATTAAATTCTACAACGACCATAGACTTTGCGAACTGCTGACTTTACACGAGTTTTTAAAATTGATCGGGTATCGAATCAGTTGAGACATTAACGTAAATAGGCGATAATGAAATTATACATGGGAAGTTACCAATTATTAAAAACATCCTGCATGTACATAGGTTTTTGACGGGCAAGTATATAATTGATATATATATATATATATATATATATATATATATATATATATATATACAGAGAGAGAGAGAGAGAGAGAGAGAGAGAGAGTTATACGTTAAATCAAATCTGAAGAGTATGATAGGGCATTTTGTATACAGGAATGGTGACTAAACAGCTCAGCTGGTCTGAATCTACTGCACCTTAAGTAATGAGGATGCCGTCAAATTCTGAATACAAAAGTAATCAGTGATATTTAAAATTAGCGTTTTTATTATTTGTTGTACATGTATTTTGGTTCTCTATTTCGTAATTTAGTTTTTATTCAATAATTAAATTCTGATTCAATACAATATTCGTTTCCTATTTTCATTTATTATTTTTGTTAATATTTGGTTTGCAATTATGAATTTCGGTACCTGCATTTACGATCCCTTTTATTCCCGCAGACACGAAATTAAACTATCCATGCTGCTCTGAACGTTAATCGGGCTAGTACGGGTTGAATACAGTAACTATACAATGCCATATATATCCCACAGCAGTGTTCAATACATCCTGAATTTAATATCATTATTCTAGATTTTATTTTCTCAAAACGTTGTTCATTAACATTTACAAGATCAACTTTTTATTTAATTATAAGGTGATAGAAATATATAAAATCGTATCACAGTTGGAAACGTGCAGGATGTTTTTGGTCCATTGCGTTTTTCTCCCTCCCTGTTACAATTATGTAAGTAGATCTAGAGGTTCAAAAATATATGGGATGCATTTTTATCAACGAATTTTGTGAGATGTCTTTGAAAATTGCATGTAGATGTATATTATGGAGAGCATCAGATATTTACTTTAATTAATTTTTTTTCTGGAAAGGTGACTTGATATGTAGATAAGTTCCCGTACAGTTTTCATGACCTGAGGGGTGTTTCCGTTTATCGAACTGATTTACGTCCCTTCGTGAATGTTTCAATCATATTGCGACATCACCAGTTGTAAAGTAAAGATTCTCAAAGTTTGACTCCGGGCAGTAACAGTGAAGGTTCTCTGTCGTGCCAACGCCTTTTGCGACAAAGGACTTCAGTCTTATCCAAAAGACCCGTTACTCTCGCTTGTAAACGCCGAGACAGTAACTATGTTTAGTCGGACGCGACCACGGTGCCAGCTACATGGGCTTTATCCCACGACCTCCCGGTCATGAAGCAAACGATCTCACCAGTGAATTACTGCGACGGGTCTGCGTGATGTGAACAAATTTTAAAATACTTTTTTTCATTATTAACAGACATTAACCCGTGCATGTATGGGTGGATATAAGAATATTATAGTAAATGATATTGGAGCTGTAAAGCCTTAACTGAATAAAAGTAGAAAGTATTAGAAAGAATGTATTATTGCTATAATTGCATGTTAGATGGTAGATTTTTCTTCTTTCTTTTTGAAAGTAGAAGTTGTATACTGTTCGAAGTGAAATACTTTTGAAATTGAAAATAAAAATACTTATGCTATCCTTTCAAATTAAATACAATTTTCAAATTATTGAACATATCCCTAAAATAATTAAAGATAGGTTAAATTCAGTAGATAAATATCATAATATTAGATTGATTCAATTCAATTAAAAACGGGTCAAATTTCTTGTTGAAAAACACTTGTACATGTGGAGTCATCTTCAATACTCTTTCTTTCATTGATTTAGAGATAGGATTTGAGAATACTGAGTTTAGAGATACTTTAAGTTCTGTAATATTTAAACTTATATTTAATAAATTAAACCCATCTTCAATAATTGAAGTACGCAAAGATAAATTTTGTTTAAAAACGATAACTTAAATTATATACATGTAATATCAAGTTGGTTGAGTTAAATAGTATGGGAAAACCTGTGAATGTTACAGTGCTTGAAATTAAAATGATATGATACCAATAATAACCATACATGTACAATTTACAGAACAAATGAAATATTGTGGTAAGCATTTAAAACTTGATGATTTAAATGATCATTAGATCTTCAGAAATATTTGACTTGTTTAACCATGGCTGTTTGTAAGATGCGCATTTTGATTAATGTGTTGAACTGTAATAAGGTGAAATGTACCCTACAGATACAATGCGGATAGCATATATAGATCTTACCCCCCCCCCCCCCCCTCCCCCCTGTCCTATCCTATGCGAATTGATAATGGACCCAATCCCAACCATGTGCAATCCCAATGTGAATTAAAAACGGACCCAGTAAACAGGACTATTTGAAAACGTTTGCATAAAAATATATGTATACTTTCTGTAGACGTTACATAATTTTACGTCTTATTTACCAAAAGATTCACGATGCCAAGACACAACTTCTCCTGTCTGACATGTTAAACCATAGTAGTTCGCAAGATGCACATTTTGATTAATATCTTGAACTATAATAAGATGAGAATTTCTACCGTAAAGATACAGTGGAAATACGTACCATATCGAATAGTGAAGTTAACAATGTGTTAATCGTAATCATAAATCCCAAAGACATACATAGATACCATACATAGATCTTATGTACCAACTCCCATGTGAAAAGTAGACTTACTACCCCCCCCCCCCCCCCCCCCCCCCGATATGAAATCCCCGTGTATTTATTTTTATTTTGGTTGTCGATTTTTTTTTATAGTTAATTTTTTTTTTCTTTCGTTATTTTCCAAAGCTATTTGGAAATGATTTATATTATTCACCTCCCCCACTTGAATTAAAAATAGACCTATCCCTACCCATGTGATATCCCTACGAGAATTAAAAGAAGACGTACCTCCACCAATATAATGTGAACATACGTTTAGTTTGTATGGTTCTTCCGTTTGAGATCCGCTCCTCTTCCTTCCGCTGCTTATAAAATTCAGGTTATCTCGGTTTAAATTCCGAATTGTTTTGTCATTTTCGCTGAATTATTGATTATTGTAATAAAATTTAAAAAATTAAAAAAAGAAAAAAAAGAAAGAAAGGTTCATATACAATAACTATAAAGACAGCTCTTTCCCGATTAGCCGGACATTAAAGGGAAAATATCGAGTCCACAATTAAGTGGAGATGTCAAACCACGTACACTGTCATGAAAACGTAGTTACTATCTGTTGCTTTTAGGAATCCAATCCACGATAAAATTACCCCTAAATGATAGCAGATCCATCCAAGTCTTTTCCTCTTCGGAAAATATTAATATAATATATTGCATTGGAGAATTATAATGTGTGTAGCAGTCATTCCTTTTGTGAATTACAAAACACATTTCTTACCTTTCAACGTGGATCTGTAATCTGACAGGATAGGTAGGGCTGTATTATTGTAACATTTCGCTTGATGGTGTTGTACAAAGTACTGTTTAATGAGATCCAGATCAGAACAGTGCTCGTTATTTTTTTTCAGACACGTATATCATACTGTATTAAAATCGATTGGTTTCAGATGAATCGTAAACAAAATCCATATCCATGTTTAATGCATACTCTTGTCACATGTATTGATATTTTCCATTTGAGAAAGCTGTTGAACATGCTGGGGAAAGAGGTAGATTATATTATTCTATCAATACTCCGATTTAATATGCATGAAACATGACGAAGTTTAACAATGCAATGTGTCACGTACGTAATAAAAAAACACAACATAACGGGTGTTAATTGAAGCTGGCAGGTAAAAGACCACAAAACCACACACACACACACACACACACACACATATATATATATATATATATAAACGCCATGCATTTCTCTCATCAGTGAAGTCAAGCTGTATGGCCATGTATAAGAAAAATAAAGAATAATAGTGGGTAACATATAAAGTGTGATGCATTCGCATGTGATTTTGAATGGAGAGAGAGAGAGAGAGAGAGAGAGAGAGAGAGAGAGAGAGAGAGAGAGGGGGGGGGGGGATGTTCCACTCGACCTTGGGTGTGTTGTCTTCATAAACCGGTCGCGGTAGCTCAGAGGAAGAGTGGTTGCTTCGTCACTGAAAGGTCATGATTTCAAATCTCACTTCGGCCATTACCATGGTGACTTCTCAATACGAGTGAAAAATTCTCGACGGGGTGTGAAACAAACAACCAGGTTCTTAAGACTATTTAGACGAATGTAAATAATGTAATGGTTATCGATTTTTCAATTATTAAGAAAGAAAACAAATATCTAAAGAAACAGTTGCACATTTCACATTGTATTTATCACGACATGGGAAAATTAACCTCTGGGATAACAGATGTTTGTTTGTTTTTTATTTATAGTCGCCTGAGCAATTTTTCAGCTATCCGGCGACTGTCACTATTACCGGTGACGGGGCTGCAAATTTAGACCTATGCTTAGCACTAATGGCTTTTAGCAGTGAGGGTTCTTTTACGTGCCACACCTGCTGCGACACGGGACCTCCGTTTATAAGGTCCCATCCGAAAGACCCGTGACTCTCACTTCGTAATGCCGAGCTCTTGGCGAAGGAGCAATCACTACCCATTTTAACGTCTTAGGTTTGACGCGGCCGGCCCGAGCGGGGCTCGAACTCACGACCTTCCGTTCACGAGGCGAGAGCTCTACCACTGAGCCACCGTGATCGGTGGATAACAGATGAGTTTGACAAACTCTAACGCAGTTCAGTCATCATAGTATTATACTTGATGTCCCTGAGAGGTATTAATTCAGACTGACCAAAGCAGCAAATCAGCTGCACGTAATTTTTACGTGATATTATATCATTGGCAGGTTTAGGTTGGTTGGTTATATATTGTTTAACGTCCCGCTCTAGAATCGTTCACTCATATATATATATATATATATATATATATATATATATATATATATATATACTACTCAAAGTTTGATAAGGATCATATAGTTCTTACATTATAAAATCAATATATGAATTGATAAGACACGCAAATTTCATCATAGTGTTGGACTGACCCCTCTTGAGCCTCAAAACACAAGTTAGGTAGGGAAATGCATGCTGCAGTGATCATGAGTAGCACGTGAAGCATGGTACCCACATTATTCACATTTCTGAGTGCTTGTCGTTGATTTGAATTTGGCCATTGTCTTTACATCTGACCTCGTTTAAGTCACTGTTACTCTATGAAAATGCCTCCACAACGTCAAAGACGTCGTTTGACTATTGAAGAATTGGCCAGATGCATAGGAATGCTCGAAAATGGTGCAAGACAACGTCACGTTGCAGAGCTATTGGGTGTCAGTCAGAGCGTTGTTTGCAGAGCTTGGAACCGGTATCAAGCTCATGGTTCAGCTTCTCATCGAGATGGAGGCGGCAGAGAAAGGTCCACCACGCAGCAAGATGACCGTTTTCTCTTGATTTCAGCACGACGTCATTGGTTTGCAACGGCTACTGCGCTTAGAAATGATCTTCTGAATGCAACTGGAGTTAACATTTCCACGAAAACTGTGCGTAATCGTCTTCATGAAGGTGGTCTTCGTTCCCGGAGAGCCTGTATTCGCATCCCTCTTACTCAGCGACACAGACAAGATCGTTTGAATTGGGCCAGGGCTCATGTGAATTGGAGGGTTGCTGATTGGGCCCCTGTACTTTTCACAGACGAGTCGAGGTTTTGTGTTGACTTCACAGATCGTCGTGCACGAGTGTGGAGAAGGGCAGGAGAACGATATCAGGACGCTAATGTTGCTGAACATGACAGATATGGTGGTGGGTCGTTGATGATTTGGGGAGGAATCAGTCGAGCTGGACAAACTGATCTCCATGTCCTAAGGCGAGGCACGATGACCGGAATGCGCTACAGGGATGAAGTCCTGGATGTGTACGTGAGACCATATGCTGGTGCTGTTGGTCCTGACTTCATCCTCATGGACGATAATGCACGTCCACATCGTGCTAGGGTGGTGGACGAGTACCTGGAACGTGAGACAATTGTTCGTATGGACTGGCCAGCTCGTTCTCCAGACCTCAACCCTATCGAGCATGTCTGGAATATGCTTCAGGTAGCGATTTTACGTCGTCCTGTACAACCAGCCACCCTCCAGGAACTTGAAAATGTTCTGATCCAAGAATGGAACAATATCTCTCTTGCGTCCATTCAAAACCTCGTTGGAAGCATGAGACGACGTTGCCAAGCTGTCATTGGAGCTAACGGAGGCCATACCCGCTATTGACACTTGTTTGTGCAGTGTGAAATGAAATGTGCAGAGTTTAAACAATTCCGTGATCATGAAATTACCATGCTTTTCAGGGTACTCTCCCTTTACCTTAGGAGTATGCGATGAAATGTCATGTTTGCCAAATTTTTCTGTCACAATTTCTTGAAGTAAACATTTCTGAACATAAATCACTCTGTGTTGGTTGTCATTCACCTTTGTTGAAAGTTTTACAAGTGCTGAAAAATATGATACTTATCAAACTTTGAGTAGTATATATATATATATATATATATATAATATATATATATATATATATATATATATATATATATATATATATATAGAGAGAGAGAGAGAGAGAGAGAGAGAGAGAGAGAGAGAGATGTCCTGATCATAGGGACCGGTATGATACAATGTTTAACTTAATATAACTCCATTATACACACATAGCTCGTATGTAGGCAGTTGTGGGCGACCTCGGTTCGTACCCGAGTATGTACCTAGTTAGTAGTAACACATGATATATAAACTGTTTTCCAAGCGGGAATGTCAATGAAACTTGAATGAAGCGCCCTCAGACGAGAAAATGCAAAGCTATGTTTCATTAAACAGTTACTATTAGACTTTCATCACCCCTGCATGAATTACACAATTTTTGAGATGGATAAGTCTTTTGGTTGTGAAAAGTACTAGGTTGATTGATTGATTATGTATTGTTTAGCTTTCACTCATATGGAGATGTCACCATTGCCGGTGACGGGCTGCAAAATTTAGGCCTATGCTCGGCGCTTATGGCCTTTCAGCAGGGAGGGTTCTTTAACGTGCCCCACCTGCTGTGACACGGGGTCTCGGTTTTTGCGGTCTCATCCGAAGGTCCACCTCATTTAGTCGCCTCTTACGACAAGCAAGGGGTACTGAGGATCTTTTCTAACAACCCAATTCCAATTCTGCAGTGCATGGAATATTCATTCTGTTAATTTCTGTAGCAACTTGACCATACATGCCTTTATTCTGCGTGCATAAACTACTGACAATATTTACCAGTCTGAGATTCTCTATGATAAATTGATTGTCCAAGAGAAACTATTATCAGTATCATTTATGTTGGTCTCACGTTCGTCTGGGACCCTGGCGGATTATCATCACCCTCTGTCTGGTTTACTCCTAATGAAAATATTACTTTCACTGTATGATGCCTCTCCGATTTGACACATATTCAAAAGATTTCAAACAGTGACTCTGTACATGTAGCTTAACTTGCTTTTACGCGCTCTCTGTCTTCTTTAAAGCCTTATCGTTCCGCGTGTATCACTTCAAGAGCCGGGAAAGACGTAACAGTTCGTTCAGTTGAGAGATATAAACATTATAAGCAGGTGATAATGGAATATTGCTACATAGATAAGGGGAGCTGTCGATGGAGAAATTGATTGATTTTATATTGTTTAACGTCCCTCTCGAGAATTTTTCACTTGTATCACCACTGCCGGTGAAGGGCTACAAAATTTAGGTCTATGCTCGGCGCTCAGGGCCTTTGAGCAAGGGAGAGATTTTTATCATGTCACACCTACTGTGACATTTGACCTCGTTTTGCGGTCTCATCCGAAGGACCGCCCCATTTAGTCCCCTCTTACGATAAGCAAGGGCACTGAAGATCTATTCAAAATTGAAATCATCCCGTTTGTCATACAGTTGTGTACTACTGTTCGTTACCTTTGCCTTTTAATTGCTAGTCTGCCGTCAGCATCTACTTTCAATAAAATATCTAAGTACGAAGCAGATGTGGAATACTTGGTGGTGTCATTTATAATTTCGAGTGCTTGGTGAAGGAACAGTTATCTTGTTAAATGCCTTTGATTGCGGTAGCTCTGTGGTTAGAGCGTTCGCTTCGTAACTCGAAGGTCGTGAATCCCCGCCCCGCTCGTCTCATGCCCGTGTCAAACCTAAGACGTAAAAATAGGTAGTGATTGCTCCTTTACCAAATGCTCGGCATTTAGAAGTCAGAGTCACGGGTCTTTCGGATATTACATTAAAAACGGAGGTGTCGCGACAGGCGTTGACACGTTAACGAAACCATCACTGCTACGGCCTTGAGCAATAAGCATAGGTCTAAATTGGTGGTACTTCAACTGCTGCTGGTGAAATCTCAATATAAGTGAAAAATTCTCGACGGAACGCAAAACAAATAAACAAAACAACCATCCTTATGTTTGAGGCAGCGTAGGGATTGAGAATTAAAGCCAGGCACCCAAGCTGCATAGAAAGCACCCTAACTACAGGGTTACTGCGATCGGATTTTGAAATCACATATCATATTGTTAAAATCATCCATTGATATCCATAAACTGAGAACAGTACTAGTAACATTCCGCCCCTGTGACTATGGGTGAACTTGATTAAACGTTTCAAACAATGCTCTTCGACATTGTTTTGCGAGTTCTTGCTGGATGTCCTCTTTCATATCTACTAGCAACTCTTGCTTTACTGTATCCTTCAATTCTTGCTTGATTTCTTCCTTGATCTTCTCTTTAAGTTCTACCACTACACTTTTCACTATTTACCTAATATCCTCTTTTGTCACAAGGTCGTTCAGTTTATCCTGTATAGCAATCAAGGCACTCTTTATGTTCTCTGGATCCTCCAAAACGTCCGTATCCGAGGAGCTGGAGAAAACTCTTCTCTGTTTCTGTGCTGCTTTGTTTGAAACACCCAAGCCCTTGACCTCTCTGGATACTGCTGACATATTTAACACAGTCTGATAATATTTGTCATTCTTTGTCACACTTCATTTGGTTCCTTCTTTTTTAGTTCCTTCAGTATCCTGTGTGTACTTTGTTTTTGTTTTTTGTTTTTTGTCTGCCATTGTTATACTGGACAGGTACACATTGCTTTACACACACGTTGCTTGTTCTACTGAGCTTCACTAAGCACTGAGCATTATTCAGCCTTGTCCAGGTAAGAAATTCAAATCAAATTCAAAATTCCAAGTCAAAAAATCTTGCAGAAATAAAGTTACACTGTGGCAAATAATCCCTAGAATGACAATCTTCGCACTTTTTAAAGGTCAGAAATGCATTATAAATGACTTAAAATCCACTTAAACTGGAGAGCCTACAATGCTGCAACTAGTCACTGAGCATGTCCTTGACCTGTATATCCAGGTCCATCATAACAAAGAGAGACAATTTCAAACGAACATTCCAGATGCTGGACCCCATAACACCTATGAATGCTAAACTGTTAAAAGATCTGAAATCCAAAAGCGAAGTAATTGACCGTGCTTGGTTTTACAATGGATACATTATTGCATTGGACATGAAAGGAAAATGCCACAAATTGGACATCACTGACAATATTAACATGAGACTCCAGAAGGATCGGTGAGTCCTAGTCCATCTGCGGTCGAATAGCTATGCACAATATGTATTAAACATTATTACCCACCAAAGGAGTAGTCACATCATTTAGGTGAGATCGAAGCATAAACGGTATGTTTACCTTCAATGTGTTAGCAGGTGTGTTAGACGTATGTCTGTTAGTCAGTGAGAGAGTGTGTAAGAGTCTAATTACTTTACATCACAATAGTTGTATTTGGTACTTTATAAACTTTTTCATTGAAAATAACCCTGTACCTACTAATTTTTCTTTCCTGCTATGGTGGAAAACATCAAAATTGTTACAGTAGACTGTCAAGGGCTTGGCACTTTTTCAAAAAGGCAAGATGTGCTAAATTACTATAAAACAAAGGGCTATTCTATGATTTGCCTTCACGACACTCATTTTATTAAAGAGTCTGAACCATTTGTAGAATCCCAATGGGGATATAAATGCATTTTTAATTTTTTAAGACAAAATTCTAGAGGAGTATGCATACTATTTAATGATAACTTTGAATTCAAAATCCATAATGAAATAAAAGATAGTGAAGGAAACTTTTTAGCACTGGATCTAACGATCGAAGATAATAGAGTAACCCTTATTAATATATATGGGCCAAATCAAGATAATCCTGAATTTTATGACCAGGTCAGAGAAACTCTATTAGAATTTGATAACTAATACTTTATTGTTTTAGGAGACTTTAATCTTGTACTTAATCAATTATTAGATACACATAACTATAATACAGTAAACAATCCAAGGGCAAGAGAAAAGTTGTTGGAAATTATGGAAGAATTACAGTTATTGGACTATTTCAGGATCTTAAATCCAGATAAAAAGTGTTCACATGGAGAAGAAAAACACCTTTTAAACAAGCACGTTTAGATTATCTTCTAATTTCAGAAAGCTTATCAAACAATGTCGAAAAATTCTTAATAAAACCTGGGTATAGATCAGATCATTCAATTGTACTACTGGAACTTAAATTTAACTCATTTGAAAGAGGACGTGGGCTATGGAAACTCAATAATAGCTTATTAACAGACCCAACATTTGTAGAAAAGGTGAAAGACACAATTCAAAAAGTCAAACAACAATATTTGGAAACTGAAGCCGATGAAAACAAACACTCTTTACACATTATCGATGATAGTACATTCCTAGAAGTTCTTTTGATGGAAATAAGGGGCACTGCTATTTCTTACTCTTCATACAAGAAAAAGGAAAGGGACAGACTAGAGAATTCTTTAATCGAAGAAATAGGGGCTATGGAATCTGAACAAGAAATGAATATAGATTTAATTGAACAAAAAAAAGAATGCCCCTCAAGACTTAAGAAATAAAAAACTACAAGGCCATGTTATAAGGTCAAGGGCAAAATGGACTGACGAAGGAGAAAAACTATCAAAGTACTTCTATAATATGGAATCTCGTAATTATTTGAACAAAACAATAAAAGAAGTAGAATTAGAAAACAACCAAATTATATGTGATCAGCCAGAAAAAAGACAAGTCAAAAAATTTTACCAAACACTTTATACTAGTACAGATCATATGCTACTAGATATATCTATTGAAGACATTATCAAAACAAGTGAAGTACGGAAGCTTGATCAACATACAGTAGATAATCTTGAAAAAAGTATAGATGAAAGGGAGGTGTTTCATGTTTTGAAAAATATGAAAAATAGCAAATCTCCAGGAAAGATTTAAAAATGTACATAGTGCAATCAATCAATAACATATTTATTGAAAAGGAGCTCCCAATCACACAAAGATTAGGAATAATATCATGTTTGCCGAAAAGCGACAAACCCAGGCATTTCTTGAAAAACTGGCGTCCAATAACTCTTTTGAATGTTTTATATAAAATTATATAAGAATAAAATCTACCTTAGATTACTTAATATCAGATACTCAAACTCGCTTTCTGAAAGGAAGATATATAGGAGAAAATATTCGGTTTATTTACGATTTGATGTCTTTCACAGAAAATAAACATATTCCCGGATTACTTCTCGATTTGGAAAAAGCTTTCAATTCAATTTCTTGGTCTTTTCTTTACAAGGTTCTAAAATATGTTGGTTTTGGGAAGTACATGTTAGATTGGATTACGATCTTGAATACAAATTTCAAAGTTTCAGTTCTACAATGTGGTTTCCTATCAGAACAGTTCAATGTTGAACGTGGTTGCCGACAAGGGGATCCCGTTGCACCATATCTTTTTCTACTCTGTGTAGAAATTCTAGTTATTTTGATCAAACAAAACAATGATATAAAAGATATTGTGATTAATGATAAAGAACATAAACTATCTCAGTATGCTGATGACACTTCTCTTGCTCTTGATGGTACACCAAAGTCTTTATTTGCTGCCCTTGACACTATTGATTTTTTCTCAAAATTCTCAGGACTTAAAATGAATAGTTCAGAAACTAAAATTATCTGGATTGGATCAAAAAAATTTCTAATGAAGTTTTTCATCATTCTAGATGGAAACTACACTGGAGATGCACCAATTTTAATTTATTAGGTATACATTGTTCGGTAGAATTAGACAAAATCATCAAACTCAATTATGGAAGTCAGATACCAAAAATATAAGCTATGATACAACAGTGGAGAAGGAGGATTCTAACTCCAATAGGTCGGGTAACAGTTGTTAAGACACTACGTAAGCCAAAACTGAATCACCTTTTTATTTCTTTACCAACAGCTAAAAAAGAAACTATTTCATCATTAAATAAAGCGTTTTTTCAATTCATTTGGAATGCTAAGTCAGATAAAGTTAAAAGAACAACTGTTACCCAAGACTATTTGATAGGGGGTCTTAAAATGGTTAACATCAATAAGTTTATTATGTCTTTGAAATGCTCATGGATAAAAAGGCTAACTACAAGTGACACAAAGCCATGGTTAGATATTTTCATTACTATCAATGGCCGAAATATTGTAAACAAAATTTTTGATTTTGGAAATATATTTATTTCAGATTATGTAATAAAAGAAAATAATGCCTTTTGGCAAGATGTCTTTAGTTCTTGGTTAACAATAATGAAACTTAGGGATCAGAAAATAAATCGAAACGATTTTTTCTGCACTCCCCTATGGTATAACTCACTTTTCAAGGTGGGAATTAAATGATTGATTGATTATTTATTGCTTTCCGCCACACTCAACAATTTTTCAGTTATCTGGTGGCGTCCAGTTTTTGTTGGTGGAGGAGAGAACCCAAATACAATGTACCTGGGAAGAGACCACCGACCTTCCGCAAGTAAACTGGCAAACTTGCTCACATAACGCCGCGGCCGAGATTCGAACACTCGCCGACAGAGGTGAGAGGCTTTGTGATTTTGAGCCCGATGCTCTAACCACTCGGCCACGGGAATTAAAGGTTTCTTTATAAAAACATGGTACGATAAAGGTATAACAGTTGTTGGTGATCTTTTTGATGATGAAAGCAATTGTCTGTCTATAAATGCTTTTAAGCAAAGATATAATTTTGAGTATGTATGTATCATGCAATGCAACAGTGTTGTTAGTGCTATTTCAAATTTTATGAAAACAATGTCTTAAAAGACACTGTGTCAAAATAGTATGCAAGCCTTTTATACCTCTTTACTATGAATCAATTGTATCATATGAAAAATGTACAAAAGTCATATATAGGCTTCTGAATGAGAACTATACTGAGCCTAACTCAAAAACTCTGAATTATCACTTCATAGAATACAAAAACTGTTGGTGAAAGATGTTGTTAAGGTTTGCTTCAAAATAACAACTGATTCTACAGTTCAGTGGCTACAATATAGAATTCTTCATAGAATCCTTCCTGTTAATTATTATCTAAAGAAAATTAACATTATAAGTTCTGACTCCTGTACTTTTTGTAAACAAGCTGCTGAAACTATACAACATATTTTTATTGATTGTGAAAAAATTATGTCATTATGGAATAGTTTCCGTCTACATATATATGTAAAAACCAAAGAAAGAGTTGGGTTTAACTTGCAAAATGTGTTATTTGGTGATCTACCATTCACAAAAATAAACAAAGCGATAAATGTTTTGATCCTTTACACAAAACAGTATATTTTTTCGCGCCTGAAACAGAACACACTTCCAAATATATATGGGTTATTATCTCATTTGAAACTCAAATTCAACATTGAAAAGTGATGTACATAGATTTGAAAAATTATGGTCATTATGGAAAAATATTTTTGATTTTTAACTCTTATTATCTGCTTGTATCATATTTATGCAAGTTTAAAATAACGATACCGGTATCTAGACTATGCATAAAAGTGTGTGTGTGTGTGTGTGTGTGTGTGTGTGTGTGTGTGTGTGTGTGTGTGTGTGAGGAGTTATCAAAAACAAAAACCACTATTCTTTGTTATAATTATATTCTGTATGATTTGTGATATAAAAAGTTTATTAAAAAAATCAATAATTTAATATAAAGGGTGTTAAGAAAGTTCGTTCCATGATTTAAAGCATGCCTAAAATTATTTATAAACAACTCATATACAAGTTTATATGTTTTTAATAACCAGACAGTCCACCTTTGTTTTTCAATACATATTTAGTTATATTTGGCATTGAATGAATCAAAGAAATCAAATGTTTCTGAGGTATCTCCCTCCATGCACGGTGAAGTCGGCGTCATAATTAGCACATTGTCGTTGGGCGCGGATCCTTGTAGGCCTCGCTGTCCAGAATACTCCATAGATTTTCGATGCAATTTAGGTCTGGGGAATTGCCTGGCCATTCTACTTTGGTAATAAAGTTTGGTAGATTATTTTCACACCAATTCTGTGTTAGCAGGGCAGTGTGAGGGGTCGCTTCATCTTGTGAACAAATGTGGCGTGTCCTGGATATTGAAGTAACTTTCGTTCGTCGATCCTACCACTATTTTTCTGTCGATTTAGAGCAGGTTTTAGTTCTTTTTGAAGGATATTGTTCACATAATAATCAGCATTAATAGTTTTGCCGGCTGGAACAATGTGAAGTTTGGATAATCCCTGGAACCTCATCTGACTGGGACCCCCATACAACATCGTCCTGTCGTTTGGAACATGAAACAAATATTTCGTAGATTCATCACTAAAGATGTAGTTTTCCCAGTCTTCAGCCGTCAAATACTTGTGATCACGAGCAAATTTCAATCTCTTTTGCCTCTGTGTTTTCGTCAATAGTTGATTTCTCGGTCTTTTAAATGCCTTCCATTTTTTAACTTTTCGCAAATAATTAAAAACAGTTACATGACTCACATTAAAGCCTGAGTTCTTAAGTTCCTTGCTGCATTTCCTTGTTGATTTTCCTCGTTTGTATTTTATGTTTTCCACTTTTCTCTTCACTATCCCCACTATCTTCGAAGGCCGGCCGGATCTCGGTTGATCGGATAGTTGTTTATTTTGCTCTCGCCTTCGCCTCCACTTTGTTACCCATCGCTTACTTTTACATAGCTGCTTAGCCACATCCTTCACACTTAATCCTGCATCTTATAAAGCCAAAGCTTGAGCTCGTTCATTAATTGTATCAACACTTGTACAGGACGTCTGCTTTTTCACTGAACTCGGCATATTTATTTCATGACGTACTAGACACTTTGTTTACATCACACTATAGTAACACAAGAGAGAGCACATAGGGAAGGATAACTGCTGATATAATGAAAAAAAAAAGTCTATAGAGTTACCAGTAAAAATTTGAAACAAAAACATGTCGTTTTTCTATTTAATTTTTCAAATTTACAAACGGAACGAACTTTCTTAACACCCTTTATTTATTAATAATTTCATAGTAAATTCGAACCCAGGCGATATAATCGCCTATGATGTATTCCAGTGAAAACTTGCTATGGTAAATCAATGTTGTCAGGTGCATGTACTTCGATTTTTGTTGAACTTTATTAGTGGGTATTAAACTTTCTATAGATTGTTTTGTGGTGAGAGTGCAGGTGGTTGTAGAAAAAAATAGATACGAGTATAAGAGCTTTTAGACTGTAGCCGAATCGCGAAGCGACGAGAGGGTGAGTGCAGGAGAAGGCTTGGTCTGGCTTTTGCTGGAGGGGGGGGGGGGGGGGGGGGGCAGGAGGCCTCCCCTGGAAACATTTCATATAGAGGCAAAATCGTGCATTTCTATTAAATCTTAAGATAAATAAATGAAAATTTTAGTCTATATTGTTACTGATTCTTACATAAAACCACCATGAACAAGATTTTATAAGCTTTATTTGAAAGTTCCTGAATATCTCTCATTTGATAGAAAGCATTGTCATATCTTATTCTGATTCATTTACGTCTGTGTCTAATTCGTCCACTTCCAACTTCTCACTTTCATCTATCAGTTCTAATCCACCATTCTCTGTTTTGAAGATTACTTTGTCTCTGATTTTTGCAACGAAGATATTCGTAAAATATATCTAACAGGATTTGCTCTTTAAAGGGATAATTGTCCATTTGTAGTGTTTATAATGCTTAACTAAGTATTTCTAATGGTCAACCAAAATTTCAACATCAGAGTTATAAGTGAGATACAGCACTTACAATTCTTCGTTATGTAAACAAGACTCGTGCCATGTTTTTGTTTACATACATATTGTTTAATAGAAAATAACCATGTTAAAAACAAAATGAGATGTGACTAACACTAGAACTATATAACTGTGTTCAGAATTTGTAAATTTAAAAATCTGCTTTCAACGAAACATTTACTACTATATTTAAAATATGTAATCAAAAACATGGAACGAGCCTTATTTACATCACATAGAATTCCGAGTTCTGTATATCTCATTTAACAATAAAACCGACATTCCGATTTTTGTTGACCATTAGATATAGTTATTTAAGCATTCTAAACATTAAAAATGGAAAACTAAAATTTGGAAAGTTTCATTAAAGGGTTTTTATTAAAATTAAATTACATTAATCACCTTAATTTCATCCAAGTTAAATGACTTTCTTTGATGAAAATTACTAGTATATCATAAATTAACACTACCACTTAGATTGTATTTGAAATTATTTTTTTCACAAAAATGCGTTTATTGTATAAAAATTACATATTGTCATTAAACCATTGATACAATGTATTTCTATTGTCATTACCATTTAAACTCCTTGCATTTAGAGGAATACATTTTAGATGTTCCATACTGAAAGCAAACATTAAAGAGGGTATGAAATTGTGCCATTATAAACTCGTATTTATGGTACTGAGGAGTGCCCATATTTAGATTTTGTTTTCTGTATTTTCTTGATTTCCGTGGCTGTACGATTAAGTATCTGGTCAAGTACATTTTTTCCCGGTCAAGCTGAAGTTTTTGTGTGCATGGACTGATCAACGTCTTCTACACTTGTTGACTATTGAGCTGAAAATAGATTCATCAAACATATTAACATTAAAATTCATATAAATCGCTTATTGCTTAATTTAAAACTATTAATATTATTTTGGCTTACTCTTGTCATTACACGTCTTCTAAACTAATTTTCAAAAATGTTTGAATCAAGAGATAAGCTCCATATACTTGAAGAACTTTATTTTATGCATCTATCGCGCACCATCTCTAGGGAAATTAGCATGAGACACTCAACACCTTCTTATAGAATTTACTAGTTCTTTGGATTACTATAGTAACAATTTTAAGTGTCAAACTGGCACATACATTTGTAAGTATCACAATGGGATATAATGTGCTACAAATGTACTAATTGGCTTTTGAGATTTGTTCTATAAATATTTTAAATTCAACAATATATATAGATCATGGTTTTTAATTGATGCCCACAAACTAGGAATCATGTATTTCGTCGCTTGGTTTCCGTGCTACAAAACGATTAGTTTTTCTAATCTTGTTTTATGTATATCACGATTGTAATATGTACTTCGTTATTCACCCGGTTACTCCTTTATCATATGTTCACGTGCGTATTAGCTAGATAACACTAAATAACAACACAAGTATTATCGGTATGACCTGTCTATAAATACAAGAGTTAAAGGATGCATGTATTCATTGAATAGAAGATCTATAGAAGAGCGTCTTTAGAATATGGCCCGTGTTTTTATTTATTGCTGTGGCATACTTGTAATCATATACGGGATTGCTAACATTTCTGCTCAAGATGAGGACAGTTACGCAGGTCACACCAGCAATTCTCACGCCAAACACCAAGCTTTACAGAAACTACTTCCTTTCCTTCATTCACAAGAACTGAATACTTGGAAAAGCAAGGTTTCAAGAGAGCAACTTCTTCGAAGAGCAAGTGTTGCTGCGGCTAACACTACGTCCCTTGACAGTATGCTGACGGCGATTCTCAGTAACGATAATGTTCAAGCTATAATGAAGAATCTTATGCCACAACATTCGTCGGTCGTTAACTCAAAAGAACTATCTGGTATGTTACAAAGTGTTTTGACCGCCATTACGAAAAACGAAACTGCACAGCAAAAGGTACAGATGTATTCAGATTTGATGAAAGGAAATATTTTGGGACTAATAAAAGATATAGATCCCGGTGTACTTCAAAGTGTTATCGAATCGGTTGCTGCAAATATAACTAAAGGGAATTTACCTCTTCCTAGTAGTTTGTCAGGAATTCTAAGCAATGGAGTAAATGCGAAAACGATTGCAACATATGCTTTCGGTTTTTTGCGTTCCAGAATTCTGTCATCAGACTCCTCCAATATGTGTAAACAAGATATATTAAATACAATAACAGGACTTGCAAACACTCAGTCATGGGCCCTAAAAAGTAAGTAAAATTTAGACGAAAAGTATCTTTATGTGTAAAAGTGGTACAAGAATCTCATCGTAAATTGAGGAGTGTTTTGTCTTTTACCAAGTGTTGGATGCATCTGGCAAGCCTCAGCCCGACATACTGGATATCAATATAAATTGGTACGGGTCATATGACGAGTGTATTGCAGATGACACTATTCTTGACCAGGTCCACATTTTGCCGCGAAATGCTTCTATTCCTGTGGTCAAGTCGCAATACTGCACGGTCAGCATATACCCACCATTACCTGATTCAGCAAAAGGGGTAACTACCAAAATTGTTCCATTGTCTTCAAAGCAATTTCTGGAAGTAAAAAATTATATTATTTGCTTCCAAACAAAAGAATGTAATTCGGTAAATATTACAACACTTATTCAAATCTTAGTTCCTGATTACGTTAGTAAATGTCTACATTAGTGTAGTGCAATTGTGCGCAACCACTTTCTATAATAAAGACCTTAATTATCTTCAAGTGACTATCAACACCATTAATGAGTTATTAGTGTAAACATTTATTAACGTAATCAGGAAAAATATTTAATTAAGTATTGTAATATTTAATATGTTAAGTTTATCAATTTTTAAGTGTCAGATCAAGAAGAAAATCTAGAAACTAGGTTTTCTTGTCGTTTGTTATTTTATTTTAATTTTCTGTTACTAATACATTAATAGTTGTTGGGGATATTTGGTGGTGGACTTATCAAGGCCGGCGTCTGTGCTCCAAAATCCTGTAGCCAAAACGACCTTCTGCTTTTATCCAATCAGTGTAAGTTATGTTTATTCAATCTGCAATCACGAAGAATTTGTACATGCACTTTAAGCTGTCTCATCTAAAGGACAGCCCCATTTAGTCGCCTCTTACAACAAGCAAGGGGTACTGAGGATCTGTTCTATACGGGATCCTCACGGGAGGTTCAAGTGGGAAAACAAAACGTTTCAGGGACTGTACTTCACCTAAAGCTGTCTTTATACCAGTGAAAAATTCTCAAACTGGACGTCAAACAGTATAGACGCAAACAAACTCTCCTTCGGTTGAGACTGCAAAAAACCGAGGTCCCGTCGTACAGCCGGTTTGGCACGAGAAAGATCTTTCCCTGCTCAAGCGCCGAACATAGGACTAAATTCTGCAACCCTACACTCGCAATGGTGACGTCTCTAAATGAGTGAAAAATTCTTGAGCGGGACGTTAAGTAATATGCAACGAACAAATCCCTATTGAATGGTCAGCAAACGGTGTATGAACGCTTAACGCAACACGGGACTTTCGAGATTCGGATCCATTTTGACTTTTATCGCAATAATGTAATTGTAGGGCATGTCACTTCCGGAAATTGTACAATAGAATACTATACGTAAACAAAGTTGGTAGACAAATCTTTCCAAGAAAGGTTCACTTACCTCAATGACAATGAAGAATCAAATACTGATCAATGAGTGTACGGTGGGTGAACGCTGAATGTTTATGAAAGGTGGGCGCGAGCTATTGAGAGCGCACGGTGAACAAACGGAAATTGGTGAAGTAAAACTTTTCGGAGACTGTTGCACAAATTTTGACCTATGAATGATTCTCAATTTCGTAGCAGCGGGGATTCTTTTTCATACCAGCGCTTACAGTGACACGGTATCTCCGTTTTTAACTTTACATACGAAAGACTTGCGCTGGGCGCTTTGAAATGGAAAACTTTGTTTTATTATATAACTAATATTAACGCTTCCCGTGGGCTCAGATACTTGATGTGGGGAAGAAAGCCATGTGTTCTAGTGGCTGACCACAATACTCTCTCACATACAACCTGAGAATCGAACTTGGGGTCGCAGCTGTGAGATACGAATGTATAAACCCCATTGCTGCCCGTATACCCTAACCACATGTTACACATAATCAATATTGTAATAGTGAAAAACTCTAAAATCTTCTTCAGAAAAAAAAGGTTAAACCTAAGTAGAAATAGAAGACAGACCAAGTAAAAGTTTTGAGGTACTCAGTCACATAGTCGTGGCAAATTTAAATTTATTATCATTTCTATTGTAACTTTTTCTGTGTTATGCTCTACTTAGTATATTGGTTTTACTGTATACTGCTGTGATACTAAATAGTATTACTTTAACGGCGTTTCGTGGTCTTAAACAAAGCTTGCATCAAGTATTTTGATATAATTACATGCTAAGTTGATATTGTTTGTGTCGCTCTCATTATAAATGCAGCTGCTAACGGGTGCAAATAGGTTTTGGTCTATCTGTCGCTTTTTCCGCTTTAAAAAACTTTAATAACCTTGGCCATATCTTTTGAATGGTTGGTGATAGGAGCTCCATTTTATGCCATTTGTATTCTTATTGACGAAACCTTTCTTTAATAGCAACAGCATTGACCCGCATGGCCTTGATCTTGTAGTTTTATTTACTTTTGAAAAAAAAGAAACTTTAATCATGGTCATAAATTTCAAACTGTTAGTGCTAGGGCTTTCATACTTTACTCATGTATTCCTTGTGACAAAACTTTCGTTAAGAACTGTACAAGAGTTATTAATCTCGTGACCTTCACTTTAAAGTTTGACTGAATTAAAAAAAACAAACTTTGGCCAGTATCAGCCTTGCCACACGGGGGTGAGCCATCATTGTTTCTCATACACATTTTTCTTTCACTGCAGAGGCATTAGCTGCCAAAGTCATGTTTGCCGATTATTAACAAAACAGCTTAAATCACAAATAAATAACCACTGACATATTAAATGCATAGATCCGTCCACCGTTGTAATACTTCCAAAAGACATCTCCATTGCGAACCTCTTCATGTAAATTAAAAATTAATCATGGTTTATGATAAAACATGTACCTTAGAAATGACAAGCATTATTATATATTATGACAAATTTTATAATTTATTTAGTTTTTGCCACTGTTCCGATTGGAAAACAACAATTTTATGCAACAAGTGTGTATTGTGTGAAAGAAAGGCCATATGAAGCAAAGGACATCGCTGTTATGTAAGTTACTTTGTTAAATATTGTATGAAGAAAAATTAATTCCGTACAAAGTGAAAATAACGAACAGTGATCAATCTCATAATTCCTATAAAGAATACAAAATTAATAGTAGTGCAAACATGGATCCCTGGACACATCAGAGGTAGGATCAGGTGCCTAGATAGAGTAAAAATCTCTTCTTGACCGGTCACACCCAGGTGACCCTATATCTTGATAAGGTAAACGGAAAAATCCGTTCAAAATTTGTATATAAAGAACGACCTAGCAATTAGTACGAAACAAGCAATACAGCATTCGACCTAAATCTATGTAAATTAGATCGTTATAACGACCACAGAATTTGCAAAATGTTGATTAAACGGGATTTTTGAAACTACTGTAACATTAACTTCTTTGGCAGTAGCCTGCTACAATCTAAACATTTATCATATGCAGAACAAGCTCTTGCGTATCGAATCATTTGGAATTCAAAGGTCATGTGCAGGTGTTAATAGAATACTGCTATATTAATATAGGAAGTTGATTAGAGAAGCTGAAGTCATCCCGTGTGAAGTTTTTGCATTTTATCTAAAGGGAGGTGTGGTAGATATTCAATAGGATGTGTGCTTCTTGATCTGGAAGTAACGATTTAAATTTGAGTAAGTTCAATTCATCTTTTAAAAAACCAGAGCATGGACTTAAATTTAACTGACGTTTCGATATTAGTTAAATACTCCCTTTGACGTCAAATATCATACAATATAATTTCACAATATAAGATCTCAACCATTTCTTTTCCTACTGGATCTCATAATGCTGAAATATCCAACTTTAGCAATGGCAAACATAAACTGTAAATTAATTGGCAGCTGTATTCGGCAATTGAGAATTGGGGATCTATCGAATGAGATCTAAAAACGGCTGTAGGGTTAAGACTCTTCTCTGACTAGCATAGGCCAGAGTAATGATGGATAAACAGACAGGCAGACATTCATAATCTATAGGTATGATTCCTTTAATAATTAACTATCTTTCTGTAGAATATGGAAACTATGTTGAAAATTATTCAAGATGTCGTGTCTCAACGAAAGTGGTGACGAATAGACAGACGGACGGACTGTGATTCTTATCGGGCCTCCGCATTTCCAATGCGCGGCCCAAACAGGTATCTTTCTCTGAAGGTCTACGTCTGCATAAATATTGTAAACGTATCAAATTTCACTGTGTATTCTGTTTAGCGCTTTCTGTGGAAAGCAGCTACCGCTAAATCAGGTACATCGCTAAATGCCTTGCGTATATATATATCAAATAGCATATTTAGAAAGCGCGATATCAAATCTGCGCTAACTTGTTGAAAATTCAATTTCCGACAAATATCGTAAACGCTAAATATGATACATTTACAGTATAAAACTGTGACGATGGAACCTGCTTGAATTATTGTATCACGATATACAAAGAGACATACACACACAGAGACAAAACAGTCCCGTGAGGACCCAGATTAGAGTAGATCCTCAGTACCCCTTGCTTGTCGTAAGTGGTGACTGAATGGAGCGGTCCTTCTGGTGAGATGGCAAAAACCGAGGTCCCGTGTCACAGCAGGTGTGGCACGATAACGATCCCTCCCTGCTCAAAGGCCCTTCGCCTTCGCATTAATTTTGCAGCCCTTCACCGGCAATGGTGATGTCTCCATATAAGTGAAAGATTCTAGAGCGGGGCATAAAACAACATATAATCAATCAATCAGAGACACGACAAAGCGATATGCCCCCGTAACGTTATGTTCTCATTGTAAAGTGTTTCAGTACAAAATTTAAGAATGTTAATTACAGTGGA
This sequence comes from Ostrea denselamellosa, assembly GCA_024699665.1. Lineage (NCBI taxonomy): Eukaryota > Metazoa > Mollusca > Bivalvia > Ostreida > Ostreidae > Ostrea > Ostrea denselamellosa. The sequence goes on from JAMZEH010000042.1 coordinate 11,405,388, forward strand.
AACTGTTTTATCGAGTCACAACGAAAGTATCAACGGATACCTGGACTGGCAGTGTGATTACTGTAGATTACAAGAATTTCCAATGCGAGGTCCTAGGTATTGATATCTTCTAGATCAATATGATACCCTAGCTACCTAAATACAACACTTCGCAAGTAGTTAAACAATGTATTGACCGACAAAAGCAAATAATTCAATAATATGCAATGTACAAGAACAGATTCCGAGGGACCACATTATAAGGTAGTTGTTTCAACACCGATATTGCTGTGACATACTGCCGTTGACACCCGTTGATGAAAGCCAATAGAATATCTAATGCTTGCACATGTAACTAAGAAAGCAATACGATTTGGATACCCAGCTTGGTGGCGTTGTAGCCACTACTGTAGGCTTTCACATCTTATACGGTACTTATTAATGTGCACAACATTTGATTATAGACGATAGACATTTGATACTTATACTACATGTAAATGTTTATCTCATGATATATCAGTGACTCATCATTACCAAATAATGTCGAATTACTCTAGGCATTACAATAAAATATACATGTTCACGTATTTCCAGCACGTTGTTGGGTGTATTCGGTGTCATTCTGGTACTTGGGACTCTTTATGATCTTGTCAATGTGCAGTATCCAGAGTACAAAAAGAGACAGATGGACGAGCAAGCTATTAACGACACCGTGGGTCCGGGTAGTATTTATAAATTGAAATCATTCGAGGAAAAACCAACAGATGAACAAAAAGAAACAAAACATGAAGAAGGTATACTACGTTGTTTAATATGTTTCTTTTCTTTAAAAAAAAACAAAACAAAACTACAGGATTTAAGAGAATGTTGAACTAAATATTATCTAACAAGAACCATGTAGTGAAATCAGTAGAAGACGCGTACCTGATTCTTTTGACAGTCTTTCTTGTATAAATTGAGCAGGTGTCTTCGGAAAAATTTTGCTATCATTTTCGATTTATACAAACGCCAAGAAGATATTGAACACATCACAACCAAAAGGAACCCTGACAGCGGTCAATGGAATACGGTTCCTAAGTATGACGTGGGTAATTCTGGGTCATTCGTGGTCCTTTACTGCCACTAGTCAGTTCGGATGTAAGTACGAAAAATATAAATAATAAAGACATATATTTCTCATTTCTTTATCTAAATCACTGAAACATTGATAATGATTATAGTTAGATTTATTATTCTACTTCAATTTTAATGATCTTGTTGGATTTATAATTGAACGAAATTATTGTTGAAACCAGACCCCAAGATTATGGAACACCCTCAGACTTAAGTCAAATTTCACCTCATCTCAATATTCAGAATTTGACTTAAGTTTGATATGTGTTATTCTTGGGACCAGAACCTCCTCTTCAGGAAGTTTACTTGTAATATATCTATTTTTTCTGGACCCTGTATGTATTAGGAAGTGAAAATGTCATTATTTGGCTAAATCGTATAATTTATTATGAAAATAATATAAAAATGAATAATTGGTATAAAGCAAAATACTGTGCATGAATCTATGATTATAACATGACTACGAGCCACCAAAAGATTGATTGTTAAATTACATGTATAATATAATACATTTAAAAACAAATGCGTTTCTGCTATTTATAGATATTTAAATAGTCTTTAGTATATAGTCGTAAACATTCTGTATTCCATATTTTTAGATGTGTTTGTAAAGGTATAATTACTGTGTAAATCACGTTTTAGAAATAATTATTAATTGCGAAGTATAATACATGTATCAAGGGGGAATAGTATATCGACAAAGTGACCGAAAGTAAATATCGGCAATACTGGCATATTCCTTTCAAATCTAAATTCCTAGCTGGGTTCCTCAGCAAGTTATTGTGTCGACTGTAGATAGTCTACAATAAACTACGTGCAAATAAAATTAAAAGCAAGTGTTTTATAGTAGTAAAATTACTTTTCATACTTCCAATTAATATTGGAAGTTAATATTCATCACTATTTATGGAATGACTTCAAATCAGTCTTCCGAATTTTGTTGCTGTATCTCTGTTATCATCTCGAAAGTTATTAAAACATTCCGGAAAAAAGGAATCTAATGATTATTTACAGACTGTCAATTTATGTACAGTCAGATTTACAGTAAATTTGCACATGTATGTATCGGTCTTTGGACTCGTGTGAAGTCGTTGGCATGAACAGTAAATTCACGGGGCAAATATTTTGCAAGTAAAATACAATCCATCTGTAAAAAAAAAAAATCATTGATTGCGTGAAAGGAAATTGAAGACAAGCACATTGATTTGCATTATAAGGAATAATATTCTAAATTCTAATTCCTACTTAAACTCATTTGTTTGCGGCCCACTTTGACAACTGGATTGATTGATTGATTGTTTATTGCTTTCCGCAACACTCAACAATTTTTCAGTTATCTGGTGGCGTCCAGTTTTTGTTGGTGGAGGAGAAAACCCAGATACAATGAATTGCATTGCCTTTGAAATCTAAAAACAGCAAAGTGGATATGAAATTATGTCATTATATAACATTAAACAAATGAAAAAGGCATGCTTTGATATATATATGTATATATATAAATATATATTTTGAAAGTTTTAATTTAACAATATAAAACCTCGCTGAATATTTTCATTTCGATTGTCGTTCTTGAATTTCATTCGATGATCGCCAGCGGCGTTGCTTTGTCAAGAACACTACGTGCACGGAATATGGCAGATCCAAAAGTTTTTGTAGCGTATGACAATATTTCGGCAGAGTGCGATTTACCTTTTAGCCTTATCTAAAGGAAATAAACCTAATTACCCTCGGGGAGTGTCCGAAAGACATTGACAATGCATCTGGCGTCACTGAAGATAGAGGCTGTGTGTGGAGCAGCTAGCAGCCGACAACGATGACGGAGCTACATGTACTTCCCATACGTATGCAAGCCACTGAATCGGCACATTTCGGTAATTTTTAATGCAATTATTTATATATTAAGACAAAACTCGCCATATTTAAAATTACTATTCAGCATGAAAAAATCAAACGAGTTATAACGAATGCTTTTTTTAGCCACGCCCCCCCCCCTTTTTTTTACATTTGGCATAATCATTATAAATCTAGCATTGTCCACTTCCTGTCCCAGAAAAAAAATGTAGATGTGGGCTAACTGAGGATTTCATCTCACAGGAGTGTAGGTATTACATGTCATTTGCAGTAGAATTCGTTTGTGTGTTATCCAACATTATATACAATATCTTATAACGTTCTAAAAACACGGATAACTTAGTGGTTATGCACCCCGACTCTCACACTAAAGGTCAAGAGTTCAACCCACACTTGTGGTTTTGTTTATTACTTTAATTTTTTTTTCAAAATTATTCCACATACGCAGAGATTTTTTTTGTTTTTGTTTTGTATTTTGTTTGTTTGTAATTATTTCATATACACAGAATATTATTTGTTATAGTGATAACTATATCCAGCTCTTGACATATCATAATTTAAGATATATTTACATACACAGTCATATAAAAAATATACTTAGGGTCTGTATTTTTTATCAGAATTTTGTTTTGCTATTTTGCTGTCAAACAGTTAGTGTTAATCAATGTTAATTATCATCTCCATAATCGATAAGACTAAATATCGAGTCTGTTTCAGTTCAGTCATTTTCTCTGCTTGGGCCCTTGAGTGTACATTTTTGTAATCAATATATTTTTGTACAAGTCATATTTAGCAATCTAATTAAAAATAGATCCTTTGATCCGCTCACATATATCGCTACACAAGCGATGTAGCGATGTATGTAAGCGAATCAAAGATCTAATTTTAATTAGATTGCATATTTACCTAATGTATATTTCTCTTAAGTTTTTTAAACCTGCATCATGAAGTGTCGTAACATTATTACACAAACTATTGCATTGGAAACCTCTTTGGTAAATAATGTAGTACTACATGACCCCTTCCGATGAGGCCAAAGACAAAATCCACTTTATATGAAAATAGTGGTCACTCATATTTAGAAACCCTAACACAAAACCTGATACAGTCATTTCCCCAACTGTATCTAAACTTACCTGTCACTGATTCAAAATATTTTGAAATACCTTCTCAATATCATATAGGTTTCTTTTAAACGTTTCTCATTTTCAAAAGTTTCCTGTGATGTTTTAGTATATTTATTCCCACTCACTATCATTTAAATATTAATATGTAATATGATTACTAGACTTTGAAGGGTGTACTGTAATTGAGTTTTATGATAAAAAATGTACATTCTATTTCAAAAACTAAAGAAATATATATCAAGGGGAGAGAAATAGAGTGATTTTCTTGTGTTCTGAAAAAAAATGATGTCTATCTTATTCTGTTACAGGACTCTTAGGTGGCAAACTTGCATACATCAAATTGGATTGACAATTTTCAAAAACACAAGGACATACTGAAAGTGGTGGCAAGTGGGAAATAGACCAGCTCAACACAACTCTATTAAAGCAAGTGAAAGTATGAGATGATATTACAAAAGGAAAGCAAAGGAACCCACAAATTCATTGTTGAACATCAAGACAGTTTGAAAATTAATCTGAACACAACAGTGATAATTTGACAAATGAACATGAAAGCAGTCTTATATGATGTATTTTCAAGTTACTTCAACTGAACGACCCCATGTACTTAAATTCAAAAGGGAAACAACTTATGAAAAAAATTAGATACCAATGGGTTCAACTGTGTAATGAAGTTGTATTCACATGCAACAATACATTTAGATTTTAATATCTGACACGTCATAGGATACCCCAAATATTGGTCTATTTTTTGCAATTTTGGGCTCTTCACCCACACCTTTCTGGGTGGAAAAGGTACAAGCTTGGGTCTCAACCCTTGAAATTTTTCTAACTCTACCCCTGCTTCATAAATATGTTTGTTACAAATGTATTTGAAGATCTGTTCCTTTATGCCTTGTTTGGTGTCTTTTAAAAATATAATTTTAAAAGAAAATTTTCAAGTTTGTTTTCAAGTTATATCCCTGTTTCTGTGTACATATGTAGTTTATAGAGGATCTAAACTTACAAGTTTCAACTGTTAAAAAACCTTACAGATTATGGAATGTAGAGATGGAAAAATTAAGGATTCATTTTCAATTAACATTACATAAAGTAGTATTTACATGATTATGTAAAACACAGTAATGTTTTTCTTAAATCTGAATGCAACCTGTAATAAGACTACAACACTGCCATAAATGAGTTGACTTCTATTTTTAATACTATAATTCATTGAAAACAATCCTTTTTCTACAGTATTTTCATAAAATTATCTAGGGTCATTTTATTGTAACTTTTACACCATTAACAACACAAATACCTGCAGTTTCTGTATTCAATGTCTTAGTTTTCTTTTTTTCTAGCGAAGGATAATATATGAAAAGCAAGTGGTATAAGTTAATAGTGAAGTTTGAGTCATCATATTTCTGAAATTGTTGGCCAGATTTTTAAAAATCATAAATGTCCTGATGTTTTATAATAAATGATTTAGATTTGATATCGGAGCAAAAAAGGAGTTAAAAATGATTTTTTTGAACAAGACCTCTTTCAATGATATATATAGCATAAAACACAAAATTAAGTTGACTATGGGACTACGATATCAATTAATCAATGGGGCTAGCACACTATAAATAACAACGAATAATAGCATGGACTATATATGTATAAATACATTAAATCATATAAATTTCTTTGAACGTATTCACAATTTTGTTTTCCTGAAGAAATACGCTTGAAAGGTGCACGGACATTCATTCTCTTTACACTCGGGACTGTAAAGTCAATCTCTTGTCACTTGAGGAACCTACAACGTACCTTGTGTTGTGTTCACTATGAATATGAAAGTGTAAAAATATTCCACAAAGCATTTTCTCTTTAATGTATTAATTACCCACCCATTTCAAACTATCCAGCCATATATACTTAGGAGTTAAATTCGCCACTAAGAGTAAAACATTGGTCCTAATACTTGTTAAAAGTTGTTTATTTATGTTTATACCTGAGGAAATCTGATTATAATGGTTATTATGGTTAATAATAATCGGAATTCAATCCCGACCCAAATTTCTGTTCTTTAAAATTTCTTGTATTTACATAGATGCATGTGGGATGTTAACATATAAACGAGATCATCTTAGATATAAATAAATATTATATTTGCTAGAAAATGACAGAAAACTGTGTTTTTCGAATAGTTTGCAAGTAAAAGAAAACTTTAAAACATGAAAATGTATTATTTTCCCGCCATTTTTTACTGAAATTTTTCGAATCACAATCGAAACTTTCAAACAATATGTTTAATAAAAATCATTCAAAGGTATGTCCTTTATTTATTTTATTATGAAACTTTTTTTGAAAGTGTTTGTTGTTTCGAAAAAAATGGTCTGGAATTTGGAATGTTTTTCTATTAAAAAATATGTTGGTTATCTACAGCATCAGTTACCATGGTAACATATCATAAATACTCATTATGATGACAGAAAAAATGGGTAGATATTAACTTTCTTCTTCATTATATATAAGCATTTTGATAATGTTTGATCTTGTCATTTGAAAAAATTCGTTATGAATATACAACATTTTTATGAGTCATTTTTGGTCATAACATGGGTGTTCCAATTTTAGTAACACAGCTCCGTGAAGGTGCGTCATATGAAAAAATAATTTCACAGAATGAGTTCTTATAAAGAATGTAAATTTATTCATAAGTATTAGCCCAATTCCTGACGGTCGACTTATCACCCTCTGCCTGATTTTTATGTGGAACTGTACTTAAAAACATTTACATACATGCAGATATATCGTCTTTTTTGTTAAATTAATAAAAATGTGGTTTATAAAACAGCATAGACTAACCCAATTTACTTTATATCGTCTAAAATGAGTAGAAATTTAATATTTTCATGCCTTATTTAATTCCGTAAAACATGTCAGATGATTTTCATGAATTACTTCTAAAAAAAAAAAAAAAATGATTGATTGAATGTTGTACGTCCTGTCGAGAATTTTCCACTCATATTGAGATGTCACCAACTGTAAGTGAAGTACCACAAATATAGATCTATGCTTAGCACTCAGGGCCGTAACAGTAAGGATTCTTTAACGTGCCAACACCTGCCGCGACAAGTGACCTCCGTTTTTAAGGTCATATCCGAAAGACCCGTAAATCTCACTTTCAAATGCCGGACGTCTGGCGAAAGAGCAATCACTATTTTTACGTCTCAGGTTTGACGCGGCCATGACACGAGCGGGGCTCGAACGCACGACCTCCCGGATACGAGGCGAACGCTTTACCACTGAGCTACCTCGACCGGTTTGCGAGTCTTCATTTAAAATCCTACAACAGCAATATCTCGATTGAAAAGAACTCTCTTTCAGTTCGTGTTTATTTTCTCGTACACATCCTGGAAGTAAAAAAAAACCAAAAAAACCCCACAAAACACAACGTACCTGCACTTGCCTAAATCTATTACGAGTCCTAACGATGAACATGCCGTTTCCTTCCTTCCAAAAACCAGATCTAGAGCTTAACGTCTACTTCATCCATCATTTCTCTGAATTTCTGTCAAAATCTGTGTTCATCAATTGCGTTTACAACTTTTAGTAAGGTAGGCGACTGCCACCGTTTCTCAATCACCGATTGACCGAATGTAGCTTACCCCGCTCTTCTTCTTTCCAATTGAGTTGACTTGACGCTCTACATTAACTTTATTTTACACTTGTTTCATCCTTTTTAAATCCTTCAAACATAAATATTTATATTTTTTTATTCTACTTGATATTGTTCCCAATTATTTATTCGATGAAAATTTAACGAACTATATCTTGCGTTGTACGATCGTCATCCTACACCCCGTGGGGATCCGGGTTAGAATAGGTCCTCATTACCCCTTGCATGTCGTTAGAAGTGACTAAATGGAGCCGTCCTTTGGATGAGACCGCGAAAACCGAGGTCCCGTGTCACAGCAGGTGTGACACGATAAAGATCCCTCACTGCTCAAAGACTCTGAGCACCGAGCATAGGCCTAAATGTTGTTGCTTTTCACCGGCAATGCTCACGTCTCCATATGAGTGAAAGATTCTCAAGCGGGAAGTAAAACAATATACAATCAATCAATCGTCTGCCTACACAAGTATGGAAGCTTGATAAGAACAACACAATTCGAAACAAGAAATTTATAAATATAAGAAATAAGATAAAAAGGTCAAGATAACTAACAGTATTCGATCTCGTAATTCCTATAGAAAATACAAATCAGAGAAATGGGCAAACACGGACCCTTGGTCATACCAGAGGTAGGATCAGGTGCCTAGGGGGGTAAGCATCCCCTGTCGACCGGTCACACCCGCCGTGAGCCCTATATTCCGATCAGGTAAACGGAGCAATCCGTAGTCAGAATTAGTGTGTCAAGAACGGCCTAACAATTGGTATGAAACACATCAGACAGATTTAACTTCATGGTAAGTTATACTGGCAAACTAGATCGTTAAAACGACCATAAAATTTGCGAAATGCTGAATTTAGACGAGACTGTACAAACCCCTGTAACATCAACTTCTTTGTCAGTATCCCGCCTCGATTTAAAAACTGATCATATGCAGAACAACCTCTTGCGTATCGAATCAGTTTGGAGATATAAATACCATTTGCAGGTGATGGTAATAATAAATCTACTATAACGACCTTCGGGCGTTATAGGATTTGATCATGTAACAAAATCCAGGTCATATCCCAATAACACTCAAAAAATTATATCTTATTTCTTAAATCAAAACAATATAGAAACAGAAGCCAAAGGTATTCTGGCGTCACATTTAGGACGACATAGGGCTGAACTAAATGGCAACCTACACGTCCATCTGAACTCCTCGGATGTTTCGGACAAGATACACACGAGGAGTTCCGATTGACCTACATGTAATCTGAATTTTAATACAACAAAATTAAAAATGAACCAATCATATTCCGCTTTAGAAATGCAATTAACCAAATGCATATGAATGATATTTTTCAGTAACAGTAGCAGATATATTTGACCGTAAATTAATACAGAAATTACATTTCTGGTAAATGTTTAACGACGCTCTATAAGTTGATAATATATATATATATATATATATATATATATATATATATATATAATTGAATATTTGTAGAATTTAGTATTAGAATATGCTACAATACTGATTTTTTTTATATTGAGTTTAATCTATAAATCTGTGTTTCTTTCTTAAAGCGAATTTTGGACCATATGCTTCAGCATTTTTCAAAAGAAAATCAGCTCAAGGAATTTTGAATGCCTTATTTTCTGTTGACACTTTTTTTGTTCTGAGGTAAACATTTCATATAATTAAGAAAAAAGAATCTTTAAAGATATATCAGAGCATCGAAATGGAAAATAATTAGTATCTCAACATTACTAGATTTTTGTTTTATTTTTGGTAGGGAGGAATCCACCTATTTCTTTATCTTGTACATCTAATTTGCAGCGGCCTATTGACATCATATTTGACATTGAAGCAGATGAGTAAAGTAAAGGGCAAAATAAACTGGTTTATGTTCTACTTTCATCGCTTTTGGAGGTTCGTCGACTGCGTATTACTATAAGTACAGTGCACATTCATTATACCATCTGTCTTTACTAAGAAAGTAATTTTACATTTTAAAAACGTGGAGGTAAATGAACGAGCAAATAAAATACATAACAGTAATGATAATTGATTGTCATTTAATACTGTTATTTAACGTTATATGTATCTGATCATCTCTATAGTAGATTAATTTCTCATCTTACTGAATTACTGTGATAGACTGACACCTGCGTACATGATGCTGATAGCGTTTTCGGTAGGCGTGGCACATCACCTGGTCAATGGACCTAACGCTCCGAAACCTGACACAGTCTGTCCCAAATACTGGTGGTGGAATCTTCTTTACATCAACAACTTTGTGGACAGTACGTCGAAATTGGTAAGGTTTATTCAATTCAAGGCCACTGTTCTATTCATCACCTGACTAGTTAGGGTATATATATTTCATAAGTTGTATACTGCTTTGCATTGTCAATATCATATTTTCTTGCGATACTAAATGCCTTCATTTCCACCATTGAGCACGAAATTTGAGATATCATCGAAATTCGTTATGAAGCAATTTCAGATGCATTAAATTATATGCAGTACTTTTGCAGAAGTACAACAACTTTTTAGACGTACTTTCAGATCAGTGTAATTTCATTTTTCACCTTCTTTCATTCTGTTCAGTGTGTAGGATGGTCGTGGTATTTGAACAATGACATGCAGTTCTATGTCCTTAGTCCACTTATGATTGTACCGCTGTTTTTGTAAGTAATGGCAACAGTGTTTGCAACAACGATCATTTAATTGTATCTAAAAAAAAAAAAAAAAGCAACAACGAGTAGCATTTTAAGGAAATGAATTCTTTATAGAATGTCAAGTTTGCCGTAAACTATATTTGTATTAAGAAATAAAAAAGTTAATTTACTTTAAATTCGTGCTATCAATCCAAGGCAACATTATAGCACTATATCCGTGCAAGTCAAAACAGGAAAATCGGATAAGAAATAAAACAGTTTACATGTGATCATGACATCCTGGATGTTTTACAGTAAGGATTTAATTGGCATCATCTCCTGTGTAGTGTTTCTTGCGGTGACTACTATCACAACTGGAACATTGAGCCACCACTATAGCTGGAACCCATCTGTGGTTGGAGGTGGAAAACACCCAGGGTAAGTCTTTCACAAATATTAGGTATGGATGCATGAATAGTTTTAAAAAAGACAACTGGGCAATGTTTATGGGTTAAAGTTTATGGGTTAAATCTTTCGTACCCCGTGGAGACCCGGGTCAGAATAGGTCCTCAGTACCCACTTGCTTGTCGCATGAGGCGACTAAATTGGGGCGGTCCTTCGGATGTGACCGTAAAATCCGAGGCCCCGTGTCACAGCAGGTGTGGAACGATAAAGATCCCCCCCCCCCCCCTGCTCAAAGGCCCCAAGCGCAGAGCATAGGCCTAAATTTTACAGCCTTTCACCGGCAATGGTGACGTCTCCATATGATTGATTGATTGATTATTTATTGCTTTCCGCCACACTCAAAAATTTTTCAGTTATCTGGTGGCGTCCAGTTTTTGTTGGTGGAGGAGAGAACCCAGATACAATGTACCTGGGAAGAGACCACCGACCTTCCGCAAGTAAAATTGGCAAACTTGCTCACATAACGCCGCGGCCGAGATTCGAACGCACGCCGACAGAGGTGAGAGGCTTTGTGATTTTGAGCCCGATGCTCTAACCACTCGGCCACGGAGGCCCCTTACACGGTGAAAGAAACACGATATACACGTCTCCATATGAGTGAAAAATCTCGAGCGAGACGTTAATTAATATACAGTCAATCAATTCATCTTTCGTAACGCTGATTAAGAATCTGTTTTCAATTACTGTTCGATCTTGACGAACCAATCCACAGTAACCTTTAGCTCTTGATGTGAGTTATAATTGTTTAGATTCCGAAAGTAAATCGAAAGTGTTTCATATTTCAGTGGTGATGTATTTAAAGACTACTACATCAAGCCATATTGCAGAATGGGTCCTTACATCTGTGGTATATTTACTGGATATCTTCTGTACAAATTCAAGAATAAATGCCAAATTAACATCGTAAGTACCTAAACTCAATTTGTTAACTTTAAAGAACCAGTATAGCAGATTTTTGGTTATTTTTCTCACCTCAAAACATCTTATTCCTTTCTAATATTATATATAAAAAGTTAATCTTATTAATCAATTTTGAAACACTTATATGACAGATTAAATTTTTGTCCGGGAAGCAAGAATTTGACGACATAATTTGAAGGATACAATTGTACTAAACTTGGAAATAAATGACGATAAATGCATAAACAAATGAAAATGTCATTAGTTGCAGGTTATTACTTGTACGAATCATTTGTACTCAATTTAAATCTTAGAGAATAAACGACGTTTACTATCCCTTTAAGCTCTGTGTTGGAGTTCGAATTTATATATATATATATATATATATATATATATATATATGTGTGTGTGTGTGTGTGTGTGTGTGTGTGACTAGATATGCCCTAATATGTTGAACTAGCAACAATATCAGCAACAATACCCCCCTCCTTCGGTTAGAGCACAGTGGATAGTGGGGAAATAGTGAATTTGTATTTGTTCTCATTGAAGAATAAATGTATCCTTTTAATATGAATACAAGAATATATATATATATATATATATATATATATATATATATATATATATAACGATCTAGTTTGCCAGTACAACTTACCATTAAGTCAAATACTGTCTGATATGTTTCATACCAATCATTAGGCCGTTCTTGACACGTTGATTCTGACTACGGATTGCTCCGTTTACCTGATCGGAATATAGGGCTCATGGCGGGTGTGACTGGTCAACAGGGGGTGCTTACTCCTCTTAGGCATGTATAACCAGTATGACCAGGGGTTCGTGTTTGCCCATCTCTCTGATTTGTATTTTCTAAAGGAATTACGAGATTGAATGCTATTAGTTATCTTAACCTTTTCATATATATATATATATATATATATATATATATATATATATATATATATATTCTGCAGATGAGCGTTACTCAGAATATATAAGATATGCTTAAAATAATTTCTGAATTTTATTTCATGGATAATCATTCAACGTACATGAGACATTGAAGATTATATCTTTCATTAGCAAAATCATATCCACTGACAGATATGCAATCAAACAGAGAATTGAACTTCCATTCCGTTATACCCTGTCCTAAACTAATGCAGTGCGTTTTGAGAGAACACATCGTTTGCAATTCTAAAAGAAAATGAGTAAGTCAAAATAGTTGTAAAAAACACATGTAAAATGAAAGTATTTATGACATCTTTGAATGTTAAAGAATCTCAAAATAACAGGTGCACCACTTCAGTATATACCTAATATATACATTAAGTTTGAATCAGTTCTGTTCATTGGTTTGAAGATATGCTCTGAACAATGACAACACCTATTCAAAACGGTAAAAAAAATATCCATAACGTCCTTGAATGTTAAAAAAATATCCATCAAAATAGCAGGTGTACAACTTCGTCATTCTTACAAGATATCCATAAAGTTTTAATCATACCTCTGGACAAATGATGTCTACGGACAGACAATTCCAGTATACCCCACCCTGAATTTCGTTCGCGGGGTATATAAATAAGATTTATGTTAGATTTAAAGAGGTAACAATTACGTTTGATCACTGCACAAAAAATTGTATTTTATTGCTCGTTAAAGTATCTTATATGAAATACATGCACTTCAAAAGAATCGAAAGAATTAATCAAGTTCTCAATTATCATCCCCTTACAGTAGATTGCGTGTCGGCATATAGTAACGTGTACAGGAGAGAGAGAGAGAGAGAGAGAGAGAGAGAGAGAGAGAGAGAGAGAGAGAGACTATATTGTTTGCCTAATTGACTTGACGAGATACGTACTTCACAAGTAGCTTTTGTTTTCAATAGAGATTTGGGGGTCAAAAGGTCATTACGAGATTTCATAAACAAAAACTTACATTTATTAATTGTCTGCATTGCAAGGGTGTAACCCGCTTTGTGGAACTCTCCTTTAATATAATGTTTTGTGTTTTTCTCAGAATAATAAAGAAAGCTTTTTATTTTCATATATGAAATTTTAATGTTTAGATTTCGTTGTGCTTTGATCCATAATGTGAATATCTATATCAAAATGTACCTTGAAGACTCGGATATACATTCTAAGGTATTAGATTTTAAAACGATACGAAAATTAAAATGGTTGTTTTGAATTTTTCAAGAAACATGTGAACTGGAAAAAATATTTTTGACAAACATTTTGAAAAAATATTGTCACGGAATATCCAAATTTCTTAAATATTGTTCCGTGATGACCCGGGTTAGAATAGGTCCTCAGTATTCCTTGCTTGTCGTAAGAGGCGACTAAATTGGGCGGTCCTTCGGATGAGACCGTAAAAGCCGATGTCCCGTGTCACAGCAGTGTGGAACGATGAAGATCCCTCCCTGCTCAAAGGACCTGAGAGCCAAGCATAGGCCTAAATTTGTCAGCTCTTCACCAGCAATGATGGCGTCTCCGTATGAGTGAAAAATTCTCGAGAGGGACGTTAAACAATATATAATCAAGCAGTCAATTATATATATTGCTCTTTCTATAAGATTAATTTGACCAGTTTGAGGAAATACCCCTGTATTACACAAAGACAGTACATGGTTCGTCCGTCAAACTTCATTTATACATTACAAAAGAATGTATATCAAAGGTTGGAAATTAAAGTTGTATAACTACATACGTATAGACTTGCTAATCAATGACCTTAATGATACAGTAACAGTCGTATTACATACTGTGTCCGGTACTCATATTTAGCAAGCCGGCAGAGGCCGAGTTATGCTTTTTACGGTCTTGGAAATGATCATGTATGTCAGTAATAAGGTCTGATTACAGACCAAACGTATTATTTATCAATATGATGGCTTGATTAATTCAAGTAAAAGTGAGTGCAAATTCTGTTTACAATGTTAGTGAAGTGTACTAAGGATATGTTTGGAGGTTTCTTGATATCTGAAGAATTTAAAATCGTTGTGTAGGTCCATTAAACCTAAAACGCATTAACTAAAATTAAAAAGTAAAAATAACGAGCAGTAATCATTTTAATAAATCCTTCCATAAAAAATACAATTTTGAGAAGAAAGCAAACACGACGCCCTGGAAATACCAGAGGTGGGATCATGTGCTTAGGAGCAGTAAGCACCCCTTTTTGGTCGGTCATACCCACAACGAGTTGCCTATCTTGATCAGGTAAACGGAGTAATCCTTAGTCGAAAATATTAGGCATAGAACGGCATAATTAATGACGCGATGCACGTTACGCTACAGTCGATCTAATAAGGACAGACATTTGCGAGTAAGATAATTATACAGACCTTGGATTTGAAATTCCTATAAGATCAGCTTACTGTTATTTGTCTATAACCTGCCTTGATTTAAAAATTAATCATACGCAGAGCATGCTTTCACGTATCGAATCAGTTGAAAAAACATAAACACCATATGCAGGCGAGAACGGAATATTGCTACGTAAATATAGGAAGCTAACAGTGAAGAAGTATTTATGAAATCTCACAACGAAAACATTGTAAAATTAGAGATTGAATGTTTTTGACATTGACCTTTGACTTTACGACCCTAAAATATAGAGGTGTCTTCCTTTAATGGTCAACTGCCTTTGTATAAAATGAAGCCTTATGTTGACAATTACTACTATTGAAAGATACTATATCACAACGAAAGTAATGACGGACAGACGAACAATAATTCCTTTATTTAAAGGGATTGATTCACGATTTTCCCCAAAATTTCGTTTTTCACTTTTGATGATTAGAATCTACTGTCAAAGGTGTTTAAAAGGTTCCCAAAAAATTAACGTTACACATTATGACAAAACCTCATTGTACATCTAGAAGGTTCATTATTTGTTCTGTTAAGATTGGGGAAGGTTATTGCTTACCAAGTTTTCATAATATAAGTTTGTTATATTAGTCACATTGCAAGTATTCTTTTGGTAAAATGAACCATTAAAAAAGTAAAGTTATGACTATGCAAAATTAAAGTGTTTTAAATTACAACATTAACATTTCACTGGTTTGTTTGTAAACACACAAAAGACTCAAGTCTAGAATATTGCTCTTATCTTTCTGTTCGTGATCAAAATGTCCAAATTTTGTTTATCAACTTTAAATGAGTTATATTTCCAATGCTTAATATAAATTAAATGAATTTGGGTTTTTAAAAAAAATATAAATTGTTACAATCAAAAGTATTTTAAGTTACAATATCGTGCAAGATGCATATACATACTGACATATCACACCAAATTTAATGTATCTTTCTGCCATTGCAAAGTATTTCTGTAAAAAATCATATAAACGTAACGGTAAAAACGGATACAAACATACATATAGATAGACATGTATATTTTATTCTCTCATATAATTGTTGATTTATCACAACAATGAGATTGCTATAGGACTTCCGTATTTTCAATGCGGGACACTAATAACTGTATGCGAATGATACATTTTTTTTAAAATTTGGAATCCAGTTCGTAAATCTAGGGATTTGGGGTGTGGCCACTGCGAGTGCATCCGCTGCTCTGTATGGACTTTATGATGCTTTCAATGGACATCCACTATCCAATGAAGTTTCATCCTTATACAATGCATTGTCCAGAACTGTTTGGGGAGCCGCTGTTTCTTGGGTTATATTTGCATGTGGAACTGGAAATGGAGGTAGGAATACACCATTTGGAAGTAACAAGTGCAAGAATTTTTTTCTCATTGATATCAAGTCTTTTACACTACATATACCATGAAATTTTAATCTGGAAATTTTTAATGGAGATGAATTTTTAGCAATTTTGCGCGTCTGATCAATTCGCAAAAATATGTTTCTTAACAATTATATCAAATATAAAATGTAGCTTCCATGTAACATAGCAGCAGCACAATGGCGTTTCATCGTCAATTGAAGAAATGAGGTTAGGGGTTGGGTTGACTACACAGAGGTATCCATATCAGTTTATAGAAACCAATATATAAAGGGTTACATACTAACTGAATGGTTATTCATCCATGAGGAGTAGATTTAGGTTTAGAAAGAAAGTGTCACAGTTTGATTTTTGTATGTACATCTTACACGTATTTTATTTTATGCATATCTTAACACACACACACACACACACACACACACACACACACACACACACACACACACACACACACACACACATATATATATATATATATATATATATATATATAAACAAATAATTTTTTTTTAGCATTTTTATTGTCACTGATGCCGATTCGCAAAATTTAAAAACCCAAACATAAATCTATAGCATATTCTCTTAAATCCACAAAAATAAGTTGACGCAAAAATATTCAATATTCTGTACATTAAGAACAACTTAAAAAGATCTTAATTAGCATTATCAATGAACCCACATGTACATAAATCAAACTACAACATTTCCAGCAAAAATATTTAAAGAATATAAAATATTAGTAGTCTACATAAGAAGGATATTCAAAACATTCAATATAGTCAGTGCAAGTGACAAGGATATTCAAATAATTTAATATAACAAGGAAAAGGCTAGGATAGGTAACATATTCATTGGCTTTTCAGTGGCTTTTTTTTCATAAGTTGACAAATATTGGAAAGAAAAATCGCCCTTTTTTGGTGGTGGTGGTGGTGTTCACATTTCATCGTGATATTTATAATAAATGCAATAATAATATAATTTATGCAATTATTTACCATGAAGAGATTTCTTTATAATTCAACTTTGTTTCCAAGATATTTTGTTTTCTACAGACTTCAATGATAATCTAGGTTGAATTTATAATTCAGTTTTGAAAAAAAAATACATGATGGTGAATCAGTTTTATTTTGTAAACATTAGGTCCAATCAACACTCTGCTATCGTGGAGGGCAATGGTGCCCCTCTCTAGACTAACTTATTGTGCCTACCTCGTACATCCGATGATCATTTACGCATACAATGGGAGTAATCCACAAACCATTTATCTCAGTGACATCGATCTTGTAAGTAATTTCTTTGTTATTTTAAGAGTAAATTGTGAATCTTATATTTCCAACTGCCAACCGGTTAAGTAGATTTAGGAAGAACTTTTCATATGAATTACTAGTAAATGATAATAATATTTTCTACAAGCTGTCAGAGCTATATAGCTCCTGCAAATAGATATATATTACGTTTTTTAAACACCATTATAAAATGAACTATTCTTCTGGATTCGTAATTGGAACAGGATCTTTAGTCCAGGCATGACATATCAAACTTATTAATAAACATATTTATTTATTTGTTTTCATGGGATGAACTTCGTAATGACAATAAATATCCTCCTATTTTCAGGTTTACAAGTTCTTTGGTAACCTTGTCATGGCTTACGGAGTAGCGTTTATCTTCTCGCTCTGTTTTGAATCACCTTTCATGGGACTGGAAAAGGTCCTATTCTCCGGGATTTCTAAGAAGAAATAGTATTCAAAGAAATGTACAGACACTCCACAATTTAAAGAGAAATGAGTGCAATCACACCGACTTAATAAAAATGGACAAATTATTTCTGTAATTCTTTCTTGCCAACAAACATGCAATTTTCTATTTTATATTTCGTTTCCTTTGTTTAGTAACATCTTAGTATTTGAAATTTACAACTAACGTTATCATCATTGCTATTATAACTTATCTTAGGATAATACGTTCTGTATATCGAAAAAATTAATTAGTTGTGTCCCGTATTTTATGTGTTTGCATATATGAGCATGTATTAAAACACACAATATCTCTCAAGTATTATTATAATGTGGAGCAACGAATCTGAATTTTATAGTTTAACTGAAAAAAAAATGCGTATATATCATTTGTCATTAACATCCTTTCAAAAATTTGAAGTGCAAAATAGAAAAAGTAAACTCGAATGGATAAAGTCCTTTACTTTCATAAAAGCGAAGAAATGACAGAAAGACCCTAAACCAATACAAGAACACTTGGAAGGCGTTTGGCATAGTTATGTTTCCAAACGCTTTGGGTGGGAAGCATACTAAATGATTTGCAATTTAAACAGTTGCTTCAGTACCATTCAAGAGTGAAATGTTCTTGATGTGGTGTTAAACAACTAGAAATCAAACAAATGAATCAACTACAATTTTGGAAAGAGATAAATTAAATACCGTTGCCAGAAAATATTCCACAACTACAGGTTCTTGAAAGATGCAAGGAGGATTGTTGAACATGAAATGGTTATATTACACAATGAGCTACCATGGAACGTCAAACACAACCTACACATGCTAATCCTTTTAATATTTTTGTCCGTTCATAGCTCTACATAAGAGCCGCTGATGCCTGACTTAGCGTCTATATTTTGGTGGGGTTTTTTTGGTTTTTTTTTGTTTTGGTTTTGATTTTTTTTCAGAACAAAGGGCCCACCGGCCTTATCGATCATCTGAGTATCAATTAAAAGTATCGCTAGAAAACATTTACTTCGGCATAGCGAAGCTAAAATCTAGTACGAGGGCTGTTCGATATGTAATGTGTATTATACCACATTGGAATACAACGTGATAACACTTTGCGCGATTTCGTGGATGATACTCTTCAATAGCTCTATTCAACACCTTTCCAACGGTATAAACACAAGCCTTCAGCTCCACATAGTTTTAAACTTCAATAGAGCCAGTCGTTGACCGCTGTTGTAAAAATGGTTGGGAAACGGGTTGAGAATATTGAAGAAATTAGAGCTTAAATAAAAGTTCGCACAAAACTCGGTCATTCGGTAATGCAGATTTTTACAGAATTGGGGGAAGTTTATGGGTCTGATAAGGTATCTTATGAGACAATTCGTAGGTGGCAAAAGAAATTTCTGACTGACAAAGAGTCCGTCAAAGATGCAGCAAAATCTGGCCGATCTGTAACTGTAAAAGGCAAGGCAATTGTCTCAAAAGTCGGGGAAATAATTGAAAGTGATGGCAAGTACACGATACGTGATATTGCCAAAGCTGTTGGCATATCGCTATCGCGGGTGCATTTCATTCTATTTTGAACATACGAAAGACTTCTGCCAGATGGATACAGCATAATTTATATTGACAGATGACCAAAAACGAGTACGAGTACAAACCACTAATCAATTGCTCAAATTGTTTCCCAAATTTAATCAAACATTGTTACTGGTGACGAAACATAGGTTCACAACTAGTAAGAAAAATTGGAAACAAAGTATTGCTAACTAAACACGGTAGAAGGCCTGTAGTTAGCAAAAGAACCATAAGCACAAATGTGATTCTTTATTGCATATTTTTCTCATGTGATGGTATAGTCTTATAAATTCCGGTGCCGAAGGGCAAACGTGTTACAGGTCAGTATTACCGATATGTTTGTTTGCTTGTTTGTTTGCTTGTTTTACGTCCCGTCGAGAATGTTTCACTTATATTGAGACGTCACCAGATGTAGGTGAAGTTCCACAAATTTAGACCTATGCTTAGCGCTCAGGACCGTAGCAGTGAGGGTTCTTTAACGTGTCAACGCCTACCGCGACACGGAACCTCCGTTTTAAAGGTCATATCCGAAAGACCCGTGATTCTCACTTCTATATGTCGATCGTTTGGCGAAGGAGCAATCACTACCTATTTTTCGTCTTAGGTTTGACGCGGTCATGGCACGAGCGGGGCTCGAACTCACGACCTCCCGGTTACGAAGCGAACGCTCTAACCACTGAGCTACCGAGATACTAAAAATGCTCAAGAAATATTATCATAAACGATGACCTGTCAGGATTTAGGCATAGTCGTCTAATTCATGATAATGTTCCATCACAGACATTTAAGCTTTTAAAGCAAATTTGAAGTCGGAGAACATTACCGTCTTGCCATACTCACCATATTCTCCAGATCTAGCCCCAAAACTTAAAAAGTTCTTATCTGATCGTCATTACAAGTCCTGACAAGCCCTTGGCTCAGCCATCAGTCAGTGTCCCAGAGGTCTACCTAAATCAGCGTATTTCAGAAATGGATTCAGAGATTGAAATTATGTATTTCAAACCGCGGAGAATACTTTGAAGGGATGTAACGTTCATTTCACTATTTGAGTCGAATGATTTTGAGATATCGTACAATACACATTACATATCGAACAACCCTCGTAATTTTGTGTGATTGCCGTTATAACGTCTTTGTAGCGAATATGGGGTGTAACGACATAAGCGATTGATTTTGACGCCATATTTACGTTGACAGTTCGAGTTTGACTCGGTACCGCATATATAAATATCGGTAGGAGGAAACATTGTTCTATGGTTCTAGGAGTATTCTACTCCCAAAAATATATGGGTGAGAGATGGAGTCGCAACACGTTGATCAGAATGTATAGCCAAACGAACGACAGTAAGCAGAGCTAATTTTGTCCAGCACAATTTTTTATCAAGTCAGAGTATGAATAAATATTATTTCGACCACTACGAATCATAAAAAAGTTAATTCGATTTAAACTTTAAAAACGTCAGAATCATACCTCCTAATAAGCAAATACTAATATATTCAACTTTAACTATACGATTTGTATAATAAATAATTGATACACCAAAATGACTAACAGTAAATAAATGGTGCAATTGTATGACCTTCAATCTAGATTTATTTAAAATGAGAGTAACAGTCATTGAAAGCTGAGCGCATTCTGAATCCTGTCAAATTGCTATACTCACAACTAACTGACGAATTTAGTTGCTAATGCACTGCATAAAGCAGTGCTTTACTGTTGAGGGTCCCTTGTCACGGTAAGTTGATTGATTGATTAAATATTGTTTAACGTCCCGCTCGAGAATCTTTCACTCATATGGAGACGTCACCATTGTCGGTGAAGGGCTGCAAATTTAGGCCTATGCTCGGCGCTTAGCGCCTTTGAACAGGGAGGGATCTTTTACGTGCCACACCTGCTGTGACACGGGACCTCGGTTTTTGCGGTCTCATCCGAAGGACCGCCCCATTTAGTCGCCTCTTACGACAAGCAAGGGGTACTGAGGATCTATTCTATCAACCCGGATCCCCACGGGGTATCACGGTAGGCGTTGGGCCGAATAAGAGCCCTCGCTGCTATGACATTATGCGTCACGACTAGGTCCATAGTTTGCATTCCTCATAGAGTTGAACTCATGAGTGAAAAATTTCGAATGGAACGTAAAACAACATACAGACAAAACAAATTAACTGAAATGAGAAATAAAGAAGATATATGTTGGCCCTGAATTTAGATACAAAATGCAATGTACCTTGATTGCTTTTGTTTAATCTATATACATACATATATACACGCAACCATATCACCATTTACAAATACTTCAAAATACGAATTTCAATTTCGTTCTTTGTCATTTTTATTTTAATCATCACATAGCTTCTTTTGTAACAAGTAACAAATACAATGTACCCAAATATTCACCCTTACACCCTTTTATCAGATTGATAATCTATCAACGTATGAATGAGTCATACATAACACTGACATGAAAGTATCTATAAACATAGGAATTAGATCAAATTATTTGATCTACCAAGTACCAAAATCTACAAACGTCTAAGATGAGAGGTTACAATCTATGCTTTTAACAACATTTTCTTATTTTCTATAATATTTTAAAATATCCTCTCCAGAGCCATTTAATTAAACGTTTCAATGTATGACGCAATATCAGTGTGTACTAGATAGATAACATACCTGTGTGATATTAAAGCTGACATGAATTAATAATTTTATTAGATATGGAGATTTCACATTTGCCGGTGAAGGGCTGCAAAATTTAGGCCTATGCTCGGCGCTTACGGCCTTTGTTAGTGTCTGCAAGTATTTGACAAAGTTGTGTAATAAACACAGATAATTGTTGACCAATTACCTATTGCTTGAATGTAATAAGCAAAGGGAGTAAAATGTATTTACATCCGCATAGTAAATACTGGTATTTAAGTATTACGTATTGGTCGCATGCACGCAGTGAAACTACATCGACTATGTAGGCGGGTCTACGTGTATGTACTAGTTACTGGCTCTGTAACAGACTGGAGGTGTCAAAAATGTTCTCCCATTATTATACCCTCGTAATACATGTACATAAGGGCGCGATGCATGTAAAAACGGAGTGCGCGCGCGCGCGCGCGCGTGTGTGTGTCCTTGTTGACACTCTACAGACAACATAATTTGTTAAGATACCTCGCATATACCTTTCTTAACCCCATTGATTTGGAGGTCAAAAGATCACAGTCACTACAGGACTTTACAAGGAAAAAAACCGTGTAGACACTCTCCAGGTGAAAGCTCAGTGGAAAAGCGTTCACTTCGTGACCGAGATGTTGTGAGTTTGAGCCCCCTCAAATCCAAAACGTAATCATAGGTAGTGATTACTTCTTCACTAAACGCTCGAAGTAAGAATCACGGGGTTTTCGGATATGACCTAACAACTGTGTCGCGTGCCGTAGTAGGCGTACCCTCACTGCTAAGGCCTTGAAAAATATGGTAAAATATGGGTTAAAAATTCCCAACGGGGGGTGAAAAAACAAAACAAAACAACAACAACCAAAAAAAACCACCGAATTCTACAGGTGTTTTGGTTCCTAACAGTATTATTACCAATGTGTTTTTTGGTTAGCTGTTGCATGTTTGTTTGTTTGTTTGTTTGTTTATAGCCGCCTGAGCAATTTTTCAGCTATCCGGCGGCTGTCACCATTACCGGTGACAGGGCTGCAAATTTAGGCCTATGCTCGGCACTCAGGGCCTTTGAGCAGGGAGGGATCTTTATCGTGCCACACCTACTGCGACACGGGACCTCGGTTTATACGGTCTCATCCGAAAGACCGGCACCCACGTCCCACAGTGGGATTCGGACCCCCGACTCAAGGATCATCAGATCTTTGAGCCCGACGCTCTAACCACGCGGGCGGCAGCTGTTGCATGTAAAATAATTTTATATGATAATATATGTCTAAAAATAGTCAATTAAAAAACTCTACAGGTCATATTGTCATTTGATGTTACTGACTGACATACTTAACCTGTACCAATCACCTGCTTTCAGTCAGGAGAAGTGTCAGAATATATATTTACCCTGCATTGTGTATACTATATAATTAATTATCGCCTAACAATTCATTGCAAGAGGGGGTATAGTAACGGGCTCGTTCTTGTGTGAGTGAGTATGTGTGTGTATGTGTGTGAAACACTGAGTGTGGACTTTTATGCTCGATCGATTTTATACTTAACATTGCTTTGATATCAAGAGATTGAGAACCCCATTGATTTTGGGGTCAAAAGGTTTAGGTCTCTACTGGACTTCATAGGTAGCGTTTCAATAATCTCACATGATCGTTTGGGTATGCGGAAGCTAACAGTCCGATGCGTCCCCAATTCCCTTAGCGGTGAGCAAATGACTACCAGAGCATCAGTATGCAGCGCCTTGTTGAAGTCAAAAGATGATTTGTGTTGCGTCTGGTGACCGTAGATGAGACTTGGGTTCGCTATCATGAGACACAGAATAAAGCTCGGAATCGTCAGTGAGTAGGGCCGGGATCCCCAAGACCAAAAAAGTTCAAGACGCAATTATCTGCTGGCAAGGTGATGGCCAAAGTATTTTGGGACGCAAAAGGCGTTATTATGTTGGACGTTTTACCCAAGAGAAGCACAATAACTGGAGTGTACTATGCAAACTTGCTGGACCAGCTGAGAACCGCCATCCGTGAAAAACGCCGAGGTACACTCTCTAAAGTTGTTTTGCTGCAACAAGACAAAGCGAGAGTCCAAACTTGCAATGGATGCTATAGAGCAAAACTGCCTATTCAACTCACCTAGCTCCCAGAGGCTTCTTATTATTCCCAAACTTGAAAAAGGATATCCGTGGACGTCATTTCTGGTCTGACGAAGAAGTCGGGACGGCAATTGAGAAGTGGGTCAATGGAAAGGACCCCAAATTTTCAGTTTTGGGCTGATGGCATTGAACACCGTTGATTTAAGCGCATTTAACTATAGGGCAATTACATCGATAAAGAAAAAGTGGATCTCAACCGGAAATAAGTTAGGCTGGTTACTTATTGACTCGCCCTCGTAGTAAATTAGATCCTTGTAACGATCATAAAATTAGTACAGTGCTTACTTTAAGTGAGACTGTCGAAAACTCTATAACATCAACTCAGTTTTCAGAAGCCTGCCGCGATTTAAAAACTGACCATATGCAGAACAAACCCTTGCGCATCAAACACATGTAAATACCATATGCAGGTGATAATGGAATATTGATATATGGATATGGGACGCTGACGATAGAAAAGCTGAAGTAATCCCATTTGTCATAAAGTTGAATTGTGAGTTTGCTGTTAACATTTACGTTCCGTAAATTGCCTAAGTATGAAGCAGATGTGGAAGACTCTGAGGTGTCTTTTGTTTCGTGTTCACTGGGATATATATTGAGTCGACATATGAGTGATTTGAAATTTCTAAATGTTGAGTTGAAGGCCACAGCAAGATATTTATTCTTATCCTGTACAAGCTTTTGAATAAATTTTGTCTCGTAAAAATATAAAAACAGGTCAGCTAATGAATGAGCACAATTTGTGCCCAGGGGAATTCCAACAGACTGTTCGAGGACCTGATCACCAAAGACTACAAAGATATTGTGAATAGGAAACTCCGGCGTGTTTTTAATATCAATTGCAGATTACTTCTGCGTGCAATCGGTGTGGTGTTAAAAAACCCAGTTTTTTGAAGGACTGATCACAAGATATCAATATTTCCTTTTTCCTGTAGTTTGGCATCATTTTTGTACTTTTGTCCTCAACCGTGCGACCTTGGGTGAGCTAAGATAATAAATGAACTATTGTCGTTGGCCTTCGTCCGTCGTCGTGCATCGTCCGTTAACAATGTTACATTTTTAACTTCTTGAAAACTATAAGGTCAATTGTTACCATTTTAGTTTGAAGATTTTTTAAAAAGATAAGATGAATGTAAATTTATGATCGCAACCCCCAGAGCCTCATGGGTGGGACAAAAACTGCAAAAATTACAAAATTTTCAAAATTGTTCTCTACTTCCACATATGTGGGAGGAAAACCAAATGCATGGTAATACCGTCTGTCTATGAAGCAGTTTGCCAAACTTGTGTAGTTCCTGGCCCCTTGGTCAAGGGTTCAGTCTCTAGGGTGGGGCCAATATAGCCATATAGGAAAGATGTATTAAATCTTTAAAAATCGTTTTTACTATCAGACATATATAAGAACGGAATGCAAGATTTCGATGTCCATAAAGATATATACCATCATAATCATGTCACCTGGGCCAGGGGTTTGGGCCCTAGGGTGGGACCAATGTGGCTTTCTATTGAAATTGCATTAAATCTTAGTCTCTGTATGGTCTATGGTACTCAGATGACTGTTAAAGTATGTGGGCCTCATGTTATTGGAGAAGCAACTTTTTATGATGCCAAAAAGTCTGGTCTTTAATTTATCATGAGGAATAGTTGTTATAATTATTTTGATGTTGATTTGAGAAACGTTTTGTGAAATTTACAAAGTTATTTAGAATTTTTTAGAATCCACATTAAGTTTAATTTACACAACTTCTGCATTTAATAGTTTTGTGAGAAGCAAATAT
Organism: Ostrea denselamellosa; assembly: GCA_024699665.1. Lineage (NCBI taxonomy): Eukaryota > Metazoa > Mollusca > Bivalvia > Ostreida > Ostreidae > Ostrea > Ostrea denselamellosa. The sequence continues at coordinate 11,431,753 of JAMZEH010000042.1, forward strand.
TGAGGTTTACTAGATCCAGCAATGTATCCATATTTGTAAAGATTTTTGTGGAATCCAGTATAAGCAAGGTAAATCATAGTCATTCGTCTCATTAACTGTATTTACAACTGAAGCATGATTAGGAGAATTTCATATTTTTGAAAAGGTAGTTGGATTACCAAATGTGGAATTAATGCCGAATTCGTTTAATATATAATTGTAGTTATGAGTCTTTCAAAAACAAATGTTATTACAAGCTTTGTCAGCTGTAACCAAAACATTCCTCATGTAACCCATCTAATTCTTTTATTACTTCTGATTTACTAAACACAGAAAAATAGATGGCAAACATTTTTGTTTTGATGTGTCTAATACATGATTTTAATATTCCTCTTATACTTTTTATCCATTCTGACAAGACACCAAGTACTCTTTCATGTTTAGGCGATAGTCTTGCATAATCTTCGACAGACTTCATAATAGATATGAAGTTCTGTCGGCAATTGAAAGACCAGGGTCCTCTAAAGTTGGGACCTTTTCAAACGGTGCTCATTTTGATCTATATCGACATCATCGATAGTGACATGTCGAGCTGGAGTATAGTTAAAAGAAGAATAAGAACACGCATCGCCATCTCTCATATTTTAATAAAATACGTGTTACAATGAATGGTTACTGTAGTCCCTTTCTTGGAAAGATTGTGTCTTCCAATTTTGTTTACGTATAGTTGTTATGTTGTAAAATTTCCGGAAGTGGCATGCCCTACAATTACGTTATTGTGATAAAAGTCAAAATGGATCCGAATCTCGAAAGTCCCGTGTTGCGTTAAGCGTTCATACACTGTTTGCTGACCATTCAATAGGGATTTGTTCGTTGCATATTACTTAACCTCCGCTCAAGAATTTTTCACTCATTTAGAGACGTCACCCTATGCTGGCGCTTGAGCAGGGAGAGATCTTTCTCGTGCCAAAGTCACTGTACGACGGGACCTCGGTTTTTGCGGTCTCATCCGAAGGACGGCCCCATTTAGTCGCCTATTATGACAGGCAAGGGGTACTGAGGATCTATTCTAACAATTTGGATCTCCACAGGGCTTTTTATGATGAAGAACATTGTTTATGGTGCTGGCATCTATTTCTTTGTAAGTAAAGTTAAGTTTAAGACCTATACTCACTTTATAATATTTCCCCAGAGCTGACGAAGTTCACTAACGTGTAATTTTCTCAATAATTGAAGAAAATCAAAGTCCTTGTCAAATGCACATCTTCAATACTCATATAAGGAGTCTGTAAAATAAGTACGTCCTCACTTGAAAACTGGGAGGAGTTAGACAGACAAATAATGTACTCTCTTTATTATATTTCCTCAAAACTACAACCGTACCCATACAAACACTTTCTAAAATAAGAATGTCCTCATTTGCAAATGGTGAGATTGATTGATTGTGGTTTAACGCCACCTTGGCAATATTTCAGCCATTACGCGGCGGTTAAGCAACTGAAATATGCTAGGTTTTGAAAGTTGAAGTTTCACTGACGGCAGCCAGTGAGCCTACTCTTTTTCAAAAATCAAGTAAACGAATGTGCAAGGGGGTTGAAATCCTTGTCACGGGGTACTCTTTAGCGTCCCATCCGACGGACTTAAAAGTTAAAAATAAGTATACAGGTAAAAACACATATGGTTTTGTGCATATGAATAAGTTATATATAAAGTATCAAATTTTTCTGTAAAAGTCGCATTCTTATAAATATTTTATAATAATATGATAGTCAACATTTTAAAAAAATTCATGTATTGATTGCACATTATTAAAAAGTTCATGTATTGATTGCACATTATTAAAAAGTCTATCCCATTTGGGCGTAAAATCACCACATTCCAAAAGAATGTGTTGCATAGTTAATGGACAGTCACAAGATATACATTGAGGTTGAAGTTCTCTGTTCAATAAATAAGAATGTGTCAATTTTGAATGTCCGATGCGTATTTTTGAAATAATAACTTCGTTGTGGCGTTTCATTACGATGTTACACGAATGGTGGGAAATGTTAGCCGGAAAAATTACTTACCCTCCATGTAACATTGATTTCAAATAAATGGGCAAAACTCATGATCTAGTATGACCCATAAAGAAGCTATATAGCACGAAGTTTCAGCTTGATATGTGTCAGAAATAGAAATAGAAACATAAAACTCCGAACGGATGGACGTATAGACATCTACATCCTGTCTAAAGATGGGTATATAAAAAACGTAAATAGAAAACGCAATTTCACAGATCTTTTCATTCAAAAGATAAAAAAATTAACGTAGGGCAAATACAGATTCCTGGAAATACCAGAGGTGGATCAGGTGCCTAACAAATGGTATGAAACAGTCAGACAGCATTCGACCTAATGACTGGTTGTATATGCAAATAAGGTTATTACACTGACTATAGCAAAATTGACTTTAAACGATACTGTTGATATTCCAGTAACCTGACTCGGTTTAAAAATTGCTCACACGCAGAACAAGCCTTCGTGTATCGAATCAGTTGAGAGACGTAATAACGGAAAATGTGGGCCGTTATAATGCACCTACATATGTTCAATCTTTGTAAAGTTGATTTCGTGCCCTTTCGTTGACTCTAATGAGTTTTGGGAATCAGAGAATATATTTATAGTTGAAATTTTCGATGAAACAAATATACTGTATAAAACATTTTAACGAGGATTTAATTTTGGTATTAGCGAGGTATTGAGATTGCTAAATTTGAATAGCTATAGTAATTTGTTCCATAGTTGAGATATTAGTTATCTTTCTTCGAATTATGAAGTCGCTAAAATTATCTTTGGCTAAATATACACCCATTGTTAAGGAAAAATCGTTAAATTTGAGTCTCGCTAAAAATTTCACATGTACGGTAATAGTCTCAACCTAGTGGCCATTGCAAAGCGTAGTGATAAGTATATCATCTACCCCGTGGGGATCCGGGTTGTTAGATTACCGGTAGACCCTCGGTACCCCTTACTTGTCGTAAGAGGCGACTAAATGGGGCGGTCCTTCGGATGAGACCGCAAAACCCGAGCATAGGCCTAAATTTTGCAGCCCTTCACCGGCAATGGTGACCTCTCCATAGTAGTGAAAAATTCTGGAGCTGGACGTTAAACAATACATAATCATAGTAGTCCATTCAGAATTGGATCGTTTGGTTTGACATATCATTAAAAATGGCCGTCTTCCACCTTTAGAAGTCGTGTGTTGTCTTTCACAACAAAACTTTCTCTTTCAAAATGTTCAACCTTTCTTTCTTGGGATCAAATTTTTATTTCTACCTCTTCCCATGCTGCAGGCAAAATATCAACTGTTACATATCTCAGAATGTTTAGAAATGAATATATCAGTGGTAAAATATACTCTGCAAAAAAAGAAACGCATAATGGATTTTTTAAGATTTTAGTAGATGTATTTTGGATTATGATTTTACAATAAAAAATGTAGATATTCACTAGAATTGTTTCAATTGAAAAAAATTACAGTCCAAACCTTAGATATTGGTGGAAAAAAAGTCAGATCATCACAGTTAAGAACACTTCCTGTCACGTTTAAGTTAGTACCGTGTATGACCACCTCGAGCTGCCAACACAGTTCTGCATCTCCTTGGCATAGAGTCAATCAATTTTCTTACGTTATTGCGTGGAATTGTTCGCCATTCCTGTTGTAACATTTGACGGAGCTGATCGAGGGTCTGAGGCGGAGGTTGGCGCAGGCGCACACGTTTATCCAGTTGATCCCATAAGTGTTCAATCGGATTCAAATCCGGTGATTTGGAAGGCCATGGTAGCACAATAATGTTGTTCTGCTGAAGGTAGTCAATTGTTAAGCGGGCTGTGTGAGGCCTAGCATTGTCATGTTGGAATAACTCCCTCTGTCGGTCAATTACGCGCATAAGGTGAGGTTGGAGAATTTCGTCTCTGTACCTTTGAGCCGTTAAATTGCCCGGGACATGTACCAGTTCTGTTTTACGGTCATTAGAGATCGCCGCCCACATCATGACGCTACCTCCACCGAAGCTATCCACTTCTTGGACACATGAGGAAGAGAAACGTTCATTCCTGCGCCGGTATACACGGATTCTTCCATCACGTTTCTGTAGCAGAAAACGGGACTCATCGCTAAACCAGATTCTACGCCAGTTGCGGAATGTCCAGCCCCTCAATCTGTTGCACCATCGGACTCTTTCTCGTCTGTGTAACGGTGTCAAAACTGCTCCAAAATACGGTCTTCTGGGTCTAATGCCATATTGTCGAAGTCGGTTGCGGACTGTCTGCGAGCTGATTCTTCTCAATCCAGGTATTCCGACTGCAGTAGTTGTTGCAGCAACGGTTCGATTCCGTAGATGAAAGACCCGGATGTAGCGATCTTGTGCAGGAGTCGTAATGCGAGGTCGCCCACTCCTCGGTCGGTCATTAGTAGAGCCAGTCTGCTGGAATCTGTTCCACAGCCGAGAAATTGTGCTCTGATTTACGTTTTCAGTTCGTGCAATCTCACTTTGGGATACTCCGGCCTGGAGACGGCCAATGATGATATTTCGAGTAGCAGGGTCCAACCTTGGCATGGCAGCATTTTAACGTTATGATGAATTCAAGCTTCAAACTTCGTCCTTTTATACGCTTTAATGTAGTGGTTGAATTAAGCACAAAGTTCTCGTGAAAAACGTAAGCCAAATTCCATGGCGATAGAGGTGATGTGCAATTTTAGAGAGTCGCCGAGCTAATTTGGCAGAGAGCCAAATCAAATGAACAGACCTTTAAAGTTTCATACTTACCTGTAAAAAATCAATTACTCAATTGACCATTTCAGTTTACCTGGTAAAATACATAATTTGCATTTTTAAAATTTCAAAAGGGCTATGCGTTTCTTTTTTTGCAGAGTATATATACACGTAAGAAATTGAATAAAATATGTATACGATTATTTATCAGTCATGTTCTATGCAAAACATATGTTATATAGATGTTCCACAGAGCCTGACTCTTAAGCATAATTTTTACTGCCCTTTAGTAAAAAGAATCTGACTATTTTTATTTGATTGGATATTTCAAAAGTCTGGAAAAAGAGTATAAAATTGTAAAATTTAGATTTTCAGAGAAAGAAATTAATCCATTAACCTTTTAAGATTATGTAAGTTAAAAAACATTGTTTAGCAATCTACAAAACACTGTGATATTGTATTCAACATGTTCAAGGATAGTTTTACATGCCTGAATAAATGTTTATATTATACACTATGAAAAAACAGTGTCCTCAAATTTTAGTTATTATTTATTTTTTTTTCCCTCATGGATATCTTCCTAATTTTGATTATATATAAATCATTTTTTGAAGTTTTATTCCTTTATATCAAACACTGTTATTCCAGTCATTGGGGTATGTCATGTGAGTATGTGTGAAGAGGTATACGTGAAAATACTGAAATAAAAAAATTATGTTCAAATTAAAATGTGTAAATAGACCTTGTACGAGACATGTTTTCAGCATAAAGATTAAACAGTGAGCTTATGAGTAAAAATCTTGAAAAACTATAGATATATTGTGTTACAAAGATTTTTTAATAATCATTTACACAATCATCTGTATACGCCAATACGATTTATATGTATATCATTTCAACTGGTTATATGCAAATAAATTTACAGGAAACTTAAACTTATTAGATACCAAAATTTGTTTAGAGCATTTCAGAACAAAACAAATAAAACAAATAATAAAGCCACACATTTGTATTCAACATTTGTATTGCATTCTGTGATCATATAAAAGCAATAGAATGTCTTTATCATATTATACATTCGTAAATTATAACAAAATAGACCAAGAGAATGCTAAAGAGAAACAAACCAAAATTTTATTTTATGTGATTTGTGTGATGATATATTCACTATTTAAAACTGATAGGTTTGGACTGGTCTTCTACTTCTGTTAGTACAACGGCCCTGAGTATCATGCTATGGTCGAAGTGTGTGGCACTTCGCCTAAAAGCTCAGTGGCATATTTTAAAGGGGGGTTTCAGTTCTCCCTTTTTCGCCACGAATTTACAAGGCATTAATGGCATATATAGATTAAAACTCCAGATTTGGCACCAAAACTGGCTAGTAATACTTGACTTTCACGTGATCCCCCCACTCTTTGGAAATCTTGGATCCGCCATTCTTTGAAGCTGGTAACATGTCTCTTCCCAAGTGTAAAATTCTGAAATGGAACATGAAGCAATATGCATACAAACAAACAAAGCACCTAGGTTTTGAAGATCACACAAATAAAGCGATGTTTCCCTAGTGCAACACGAAGTGATCTGCAACTACCGCAACAATAAGTTTACAATTTTCATTGATTCAAAATAATCTGGCTACTTGATATCAACTTGTAATATGTGGTGAGGTAGAAGATATAATAAAGAAACCAATCACGGAGTCCAAACAGTTACTTATTTTTCTTTTGTGTCTTATATGAATGTTTTCTCTCGAATAACACGTGGAAAAAATTCAAAACGCCGATTAACGTGGTTGCTGAGCTTTTTTACAGACACAAATAGCGAAATCAGAGTAGATGAAATTTTCTCTGGAAAGTATCAATTTATGCTACTCTTCATGTACCATATAACAAAAAATAAATGTGTCCTACAATTAATAATTCACAATACATAATACAGAAAAGTGATCCGGAACTGCCGATGACCCGGAACTACACTGTACGCTTAAGGTCCATATACGGAATTTTAAAGTTAATAATTTTGAAATGAACTACTGTTTTCGTAGCTTTGTTTGTTTTGGTGTCACGGCGAATACCACTGACAAAAAGTGACGATAACGAACACTGATCAATATACACATAATTGAGAGCAAGGCAAACACGGACCTCTAGAAGCACAGAGGAAGTGCCTAGGGGTAGTAAGCATTCACTGGGACCCTTCAAAACATTTATTGATTTACCTTGTTTTCAAAAATATGACTGTTTTTTTGTTTGTTTGTTGTTTTTGGGTTTTTTTAACAAATATTGACAATCATATTATACAATATTTTCAAGATTTTTTATATATGTATATAGTTTCAATGGCGTGATGGTTTGCTTCAAAGTATGTACATTCCGCGTTAAGTTGGAAAATTCTTCATAAAAGATCATTGTGTGGCTTCACTGAAAAACGAACACCCCACCCTCTTGCACCTTTTCTTGGTATGTCTCTGAACTTAACGTGAGAGATCTTATAAACTTGTGTTTGGTACATTTGATCAATTTTAAATTTCTAAAATACTTTCATACAATGTAATTTTTTTTTCACAAGTCGTTGTAGATAAAATTCGACAAAACCTTGAAAATCTTAATTTAATGTCATTTACATGAAATTTTGTGACACAATTAATCAACTGGAAGCGAAAATTGAAGATTAAATTCAGTCCATGTTAATCATTGTGAATATTGATGCCAAATTTTACGGGGAAAGACGACGAAATGCTCATATGTATTATCGTATACCGCATTTCGACCTGGTTCTAATTGCCGAACATTTGATATATTAAGACAAAGAGCGTAAATGCCTGTTGTTATTTTGAATGACATTGAGCACTGCAAAAGTTTTGTAGATTCTCATCATTCGTGTGCTCATGCATATGTACTAAACGTCAGGTAAAATTTGACTAATTAAAATTGCAGTTTAACAAGATGCCGATATTTCACTATTTTACTCTTGTTTAATTTACATAGTATCCTTCTTTTGACTACTACAACAAAATGTAAAATTCACAGAAGAAGTTTGCTTTATAATCATGGCAGCCCTATTTTGGGTAAAACTGCACCTTATTCTTGTTCTGTAAATTAAAATATCAATGAATTTAGCTTTAAAACTATTCCTGTTTATACATTAATTTGAAGGGCTGTCCAAAACTTCATTCCTATTTGCTATATGTTACAAACAAAAACACAATACCCGAACGTGTATTACCAATAAACCCTGCATTGGTCTGCCGACATGATTTGGGATTTAGATCGTAACTACACAGCCTGTCTATCCCCTGTACTGTATGAACTTGCAGCTGAATAAATTTAAGTTTTAAAAACCGAACTATGATTTGGTGTATTTGGTACAAATAATGAGTGTAAATAAATATTACCACCCCATTTTTAATTTGTTTCTAGCTCTTTTTAACTGTTGTATATAACACGTCTCTACGAACAATAAATGCAAAACAATTTAACAACAAATTCAATGAACATATATGGCAATGGTGCCCTTCTCCAGATTGGCCTACCTCGTACAGTCCACTGATCATTTTCGCGTACAATAATCACATAAAATTAATCAATCTCATGATGAATTCTTTGGGATTTTGTTATTTTCACCCCGAAACTCTTATTTCCAATTGGTTGCGGTGTCATTTAAATTTTATATACATTTCATCAGAATTTTTCGACACGCTTTCGCAACTACGTCTTACAAACAGATATGATTTATTATTTTTGGATAATTCATACCGGATTACAAAGTATGAAGTAAAGCAAACAAATAGATAGAAAAAATAAGTCTAATGTCAGAATGTTTATTGGACTAAAACTCCTATCTATTATTTCGGACATAAAATATTTTATTCTACCAATGTCCTATATAGAATACATTTTCCTAACACACTTTAGATAGGATCAATTACCCTCCTGAATTAACCTGTTGGGATTTTTTTTATCCCATAGGATTATGATAGGTCTTTTGTTGCAGAGAAAATTTTACCATTTTGTTATAGGATTTTTGTCTTTGGGACTGATATCTATTATTCAACAAGGATATGTGATCTATCTTACACTTTAAAATCTACTACTAAAACTCCCATCTATTATTTTTCTAAAAATCATTATCATAAAAGGTAGCAAAAAGTCCGGACTTTGTCGTGTCCAGATTTCTATATCGCACTGTTTAATACCATCGTCTTCTAAATTCAGTTTTACAAGTTCTGTGGGGAACCTTGTGATGGCATAGGGAGTAGCTTTATTCTTGCCGTGTTTTGAATCACCTTTCGTGGAAATGGAAAATGTTTTATTCACTGGAGTTTTAAAGAACATACAGTATTTCATTACAAATATGTACGAACATTACGTTTAGATGTACCTACAATATCCTTACACTTTTAAACTAAATGGACAATGAATTTGTTATAGACAGAATATTAAATTTTCACATAAAGACATGTGATTCTTTCTACCTAACAAAAATGTAACTATTACTTTCTAATTTGCACTTTGATACATATTTATGTACACTGTAACAAGCAAACCTGTATCTTAATAAATGAAACTTACGAGCACAAAATCGTAACCACAGAGACTACTTTAATCAACTTCCGTCATAGATAACCTTAAGCTTTCTCGGAGCACTGATCATGTTTATCATATGGGCTATGCAGTGACCTGTACATGCAGATGCAACCGTGTCCTACACCATGCAGTTTATTTCGATAATGTAGTAAATTAATGACATAATCTGGTGGTTAGGGTGGTCGCATAGTAACAGGAAAGCCCGGGCTTAATTCTAGATCCCGGCACCGTGTCAAATCTGCATAAGGTAGTAACTGTTCTTTTGGCTCAGAAAGCCACGGGTCTTTCGGATATTACGCTTTACAATCAGGAATGCGACACGTTAGGTGTTGGCACCATACAGAACTCTCAATACTACAGCCGCATGTGCCATACATTGGTCAGAATTAGTGGAACTGTACTATTTAAAGGCTGGGGAGTCTCTGCACAAGTGGAAAATTCTCGAAAAGGGGGGGGGGGGGGGGGTGGTAAAACAAAATGTAATTAAACAAAAACGAAATCTATACGAATACAAAATATATGATCTTGGGGGAAATATTATTGACCGATCGACTGAGTGTGCAGAGGGTTAATCGGATCACTACTTCACTAATCATGTCGAATAAATTCACAAGCATGAAAATCTTATCATTATTATTATACCCTATCCCACCCTTTTGACATGGCCGCGTCAAACCTAAGACTTGAAGATAGGTAGTGATTGCTCCTTCGCCAAACGCTCGGCATTTAGAAGTGAGAATCACGGGTCTCTCAGATGTGACCTTAAAAACGGAGGTTCCGTGTTACGGTAGGCGTTGGCACGTTAAAGAACCCTCATTGCTACGGTCCTGAGCTCTAAGCACAGATCTAAAGTTGTGGTACTTCATCTACAGCTGGTGACGTCTCAATATGAGTGAAAATTTCTCGACGGGACGTAAAATAAACACATAATCATTCAATCAATCTCCCACCCTTCTGAAAAAGACGGGACAAATTGTTTTCCAACGGTCCGTCTGCAGACAAAGCCTTGGCCGCTAAATATGTAAAGAAACCTCTCCTTCACAGCTACCATACTTGGTAAAGTGGTTACCCCAGAAAGTAGATGACTGCTATTGATTTTTAGGTCGCAAGGTCAAGGGTCAACTGGACGTAGTAAGATACTGAACACTCAGTATCTTGAGAACGCATTGCTTGACGGACATCAAACTTGGTACAATTGTTCCAAGAAGTCGATGATCCCTAGCGATTTTAAAATCAGAAGGTCAAACGTCAAACTAGACTTAATAAGATATGATTCGCTCAATATATCGAGTCCCGTGGAGATTTTGGTTAAAATAGGTCCTCGATACCCCCTGTGTGTCGTAAGAGATGACTAAATGGAGTAGACCACAAAAACCGTAGCCCCGTCTCACAGCAGGTGTGGCACGATAAAGATCCCTCCCTGTTCAAAGGCCATAAGCACCGAGCAATGGTGACGTCTCTATATGAGTGAACAATTCTCGTTCATGCTTTTGTTTATATATATTAAAATATATTAAGTTAATTCTGAACACAATTAAGCAGTTTATAGTGTTTGTCTCATCTCATTTTGTTTTAAACTTAATATTTCCTATGAAGCAATTTATATGTATACAAAACCATGGCAGGAGCCTTGTTTACATAACAAAGTTCTGTATCGCATTGTTATTCAACAACTAATGTTCCAATTTTGTTTGTCCAATAGCAACACCATTGTTCAGCATTGTGAACATTAAAATAGAGAACTAAAATTTGAAAAAATTTCAGCGCAAATTGTCACTATGTCCCTTTAAAGATAACACCAAACTTCGAGGAAATATGCTCTATTTTATCAAAATACAAACTTCACAAGTAGTAGAAATAATTTTAACATTTAAATGTGTACCAAAAATTGATCAAGCAAAGTTAAATGTTTAAATAAAAGTTTACAATGCGTTTTACACACATCTTGTAATTTCGGCATTGACAAGGGTGTTTCCATGTAGAGAAACCTATGGGTAGAGGATGAAAAGACCACACAGTCTGATACAAAGTTTATATCCCCCACTCCTCGATCCTCGTGACAAAATGTCTTTAACGCACATACACTTACAAATAATACAGAGTATATGTGTTCTTACATTGTTTATGTTACAATAGGGAGCGTGGTCTGTATAAAACAATCTATAGTGATCTTGTTAGTTGACATAAAGACCGAGTGACCCCCCCCCCCCCCCCCAGCACTTTTTTAAATAGGCGAGAACTTGTGGCAGTTTAATTTTTTAATCTAATTACTGGTATTATATTATTTATAATAATAATGAAATGAGCCTTTAATTCAATTCAAACATAAATTCTCTGTCAGCTGTATAGCTGTTTCATATATCATGAAATAAATCTGTTAATTCCTTTTACTAGGGTTATAAACTTCACCTTAGTTCACATTGATTTTGTTTCAATCGTTTTTCTTTCCCCTGTATTCGTATCGTTTTTGGTCAACACCTAATCACAGGATACAGACACATGGATAAACTTTAACTTTTCATAATTTGATCCCAAACGAGTCAAACCTTTTATACACACCCGACTCGTTCGCTTGAAAATTTGATGTGATGCATATAATTATGTATATTTACCAAGTGTATTACTAAAATCTAATTCAAGTTCAATTATCTTAAAAATAAAAGCACATTCAATTTAAAAGGCCTGTTATTGGTGGAAATTGTTCAGAAAATTATTTTCAATGTTGTTTTGGGGGAAGGGGTGAGAGTGGTGGTGAAAACATCCCATTCCTTGGATAGGCTCATAAAATCATTCTTAAAAGGTGACAGCCAGAAAAAAAGTAATAAAATTTGAAATGCTAACTTTTAATTCAAGTCTTTTTCAGTATATTTATTTTTTGTTTTATTTGTGAAACAACATACTGTCACAATTGGTGGTGGTGGTGGTGGTGGTTCAGAAAATGACAAAACCGGGAAAAGGGAGTGGTAGCCACGGGCGTGTGCTTAAGATTTTTCAAAATAAATTATAATTCTTTTTAAAATGCAATGCATTAGTATGAAGTATATCAAACGATGGATTCGGGGATGATTTCCGTTCCCCCTGTAATTTCTGCTTCCTTAATTCATAAGAAGCCCTTTGACTGTACAAAATGCTGACATCCTCATGATATTGTTTCATACACGATTTTCTGTTCCTTTCTGTTTTTCGTTCCGCGTTTTAGCAACACCTGCTACACTGGTGAGGGGGAAAATATGTTTCTAAAACTTTTCTTGTTCGTTAATGGTGTTTATTTACCTTGTAAAATTGGAAAGTCACTGCATTTGTGTAATTCAACAATTATATAGAAAATCTAAAGCCATTAGTTTCAAGTGTCATTCTGTTGAAGTATTTTCTATACAGGGTGTCGACGCGTATTAAATTTCAATGTATTCAAGTTGTAGATTCTTGTACCACTGCAGTATGAAATCCATCAAATGTAGTCTTACAGAAATAATTTTACACTTGGAGGTAACAGTTATGTATTGTCAGACGATCAGATCAAACTAATTTTCTTTCCAACATGTGCAATTAATTTCGCAATAGCCTCATGGTTAGAGTTGTCGCTTCGCAATTTAGACGCTTCGGTTCGCTATCTTTGACGTTTAAAAGAGATAGGAGATGGATAGTGGTTGTTCCTTTGTTAAGATCTCTGACATTAGAGTGAACGTTATGCCGAGTCTTTCGGACGAGATGATACCTTAAAATCCCGTGTCGCGACAGGCGTTTCCACCATCAACAATACCCACTGCAACGGTCTCCAAGCGCTGTACATATGCAAGAATACGTGTCACTTCCTCCACATTTATCTACAGCTGTTGGCGGCGTCCTTACATAAGTGAAGGGTTTTCAAATAGACAATAAATTGTTGTTGATACGTTATTTACCCCGATTTGGAGATATTTAAAGACCCTTATTCTTAATTTTTTCGAACACCACAGAGAAATTCTGCACACTATGAGGTTGCTAGCTGCAAAACTGTAGCATTATGGTTTTATATTTTGGTCTCTGACTATAATACTACAGTTCTCGAAATGCAAATATGGTGCAATTTACGGCGCAATATTTTCTGTGCACGATTTGGGATGTATTTGCATTACGACAACTGTAGCGTTATGGTCAAAGACTAAAATATAAAATAACGCTACAGTTCTGCACCTATGAGGTTGCGATCATGAAACGCCATTTAACGTACCAACCCGACGGACTACGTATATTAGATGATGCAATATCACAGTTTGCTTTAAGTCGCATGTTGTAGAAGTTGTAAAATCTTCTTGAAGTTGGCCTTCCTTCATAGAACTAGCGCTGAACAGTAATAATTCTAATGTTGAATAATTGATTGATTGCATACCGTTTAACGTCCCTCTCGAGAATCGTTCACTCATATGCAGACGTCAGTATTGCCGGTGAAGAGCTAGAAAATGTAGGCCTATGCCTACGGTCCTTGAACAAGGAGGGATCTATATGTGCCACGAAGCCTTGATTTCTGCGGTCTCATCCGAAGGACCGCCCCATTTAGTCGCCTCTTACGACAAGCAAGGGGTACACTGAGGACCTATTCTAACAACCCGGATACCCATGAAATCTAATGTAGAATAAGATTATATAAAGGAGGTTAAAGTTAAAAAATATATAGATGATAAACACAACAAATGTGTCTTAAAGTTCCATTGTATTGGATATAATGCATTCGAAAGCTGGCTGCATCGATTTGGCTTCAGCAGTACAAGTATACAAGACTTCGAAAGATGTGGGTTCGTATATACTCCAATTTCAATTTTGTTTTCTTTACGGTATTGTTGACATTAATCACATTAGTTATCTTCGTATTTCGTACATTTATAAATGTTACGTGGTTCCAAAAATGTCTTGAATGTTTTTTAAAACAACATTTACTTCCATTTCAGCCCAGTCGTGGTACGTGACGCAGAGGACGTGGTTTCAAGCCTCACTCCTAACTTTGCCGCGTCAAACCAAGGACATATAATAAGTGGTGATTGTACCTTCGCCAAACACTCGACGTTTAGACGTGGGAGACATGGATCTTTTGGATGAGACCTTAAAATGGTACTTACGTATCGCAGGAAGTATTACCAAGATTTTACTTTTCCAATCTGTAATAACAGTGATTTCCTCACGAATGCTCTGCAGCTGTAAACAATTCGCTAATATAAAGTACGTCTACTTTAATGTCGACAGTAGATATGAAAAATGATTATTTTTTTTCAGTTTTGAAAATAAAGGGTGTGGACCGCAACGCTTTACACCGACAAGCTTTTCTTGAAGCGTATTAGCGAATTGTCGTAGTTCAAACACTCATGTATTTTCAATCAAAGTACTGGGAAACGCTAAGGTTGGTCAAAAATAGATTTAAGTTTTGGATGTTAAATAATCTGCATGGTTAATTAGAAGTTAAAGAAATGTGTCCTATTACTTGCATTTGACAATATTATATTTCAGTATTTCTTCAGTCGGTGAAGTTTTTTTTTTTATTGTATATGAAATCATAATTTATGTTCTCAAACTGGGGGGGGGGGGGGGGGGGGGGCAGGCTCCATAGCCGAGTGGTTAGGGCATCGCGCTCAAAATCATAAGGCCTGTCGCCTCTAGTCGTAGGGGTTTGATTCTCGTTCGTGCCAATATATGTGAGAAAGTTTGCCAGTTTACTTTCGGAAGGTCGGTGGTCTCTTACCGGGTACATCGTATCTGGGTTCTCTTCTCCATCAAGAAAAAAACTGGACGCCACCAGATAACTTGAAAAATTATTGAGTGTGGCGCAAAACAACAAAGAAACATTCAATCAGTATTATCAAACATACCCTTAAGAAACTTTATAACAATTTAAATATTACATCTACGAGATTGAATGTTATGTTGTGAGCCTCATATGAAAAGGTTTGAATTTTGGCGGACATATAATTGCATTATTTTTCAACATAATCCCTTTCAGTATTTATACACTTTTGCCAGTGATGTTAAAGGCCTCAATACCACTATTGAAGACGTCCTATTCTTGACCGTTCAGAAAGTCCTCCACTGCATGTATGACATCATCATCTGACTGAAAGTGGGTACCGGAAATGACCATTTTCAGTTTAGGAAACAGATGAAAGTCTGATGGAGGGAGATCAGGCGAATAAGGTGGATGCTCAATCAATTTAAACCCACAATGGCATGAATGGCAGCCAGGACATTTACACATTTGTGAACAGGGGCATTGTCCTGGTGGAACAACTTTACTAAGTTTCCGCGGCGCTTTTTTAAATATTTTCCTGTAACTGCCTCAGAAGTGATGCATAGTATGTGTTGTTGATTGTTTGTCCCTTTTGGAGATAATCTACCATCAGAATAAATATCATCAACATCCCAGAAAATCGAGATCATAACCTTTCTAGCTGATGGAACAGTCTTTGCCTTCTTTGGCGGGGGTAAACCAGGGTGCTTCTGTTGTTTGGCCTCTGGGGTGAAAAGTAATAAAACTCCGAAGAAAGTTAGCAGGATCTATCTCTAAAACATTTAGATTAGCACGTGAAAAAGTGCGTCTGGTGTTCTTCTGATCAACTGTCAGAAGTCTTGGTACTCATCGGGATGAAAGCTTTCTCATTGCAAGATCCTCTGTCAGAATGGAATGTACTTTTTCTTGTGAAATTCCAACTGTACCGCAACTGGTCGCGGTAGCTCAATGGTTAGAGCGTTCACTTCGTAACCGGGAGGTCGTGAATTCGAGCCCCGCTCGTGCAATGACCGCGTCAAACCTAGGACGAAAAATAGGTAGTGATTGCTCCTTCGCCAAACGCTCGGCATTTAGAAGTGAGAAACACGGGTCTTTCGGATATGACCTTAAAAACGGAGGTCCCGTGTCACGGTAGGCGTTGGCACATTAAAGAACCCTCACTGCTACGGCCTTGAGCGCTAAGCATAGGTCTAAATTTGTGGTACTTCACTACAGCTGGTGACGTCTCAATATGAGTGAAAATTTCTCGACGGGACGTAAAACAAACAATCAATCAATCAAAAATCCAATTGTACCGGCTAGATATCTTTCTGTAACTCGCCTGTCAGTCATAATGATATCATGGACTTTATCGACCATTTCTGGGGTTGTAATAGTGACAGGTCTTCCAGGGCGGGGTTCATCCTCAAGGCTCTGTCTGCCGCGTTAAATTCCACCACCCACCATTTTACTATAGCATATATGAAGGACATTTTCCCTAGTGTTGCTACCATACCAAATGACACCAGTTTTCGGGTACACGGCCTTAAATATTCAGGGAATTTTAGAGCTGAAAAGGGGCATC
Source organism: Ostrea denselamellosa (assembly GCA_024699665.1). Lineage (NCBI taxonomy): Eukaryota > Metazoa > Mollusca > Bivalvia > Ostreida > Ostreidae > Ostrea > Ostrea denselamellosa. Next base: position 11,448,390 of record JAMZEH010000042.1, read on the forward strand.
AATGCTAACCTCCTTCAGTACAAGGCTCATACAACACTATCAATCATCCTTCGAACACACAGGCGATCGACGTTCTAAATATCTATAATAAAAAAATGTCTTCCTGTAAACAAACTATTCACAAGGTATGTCATGCTGCCATGTTGGTTTTCAGTTTTACCATCTGCATCGCTTGCTATTTTCGGCGAAAAGTTTGATATAATATCATAATTAGACCCCTACCGTTTAGAAGCAACTCTGTCAAGGTCTTACCTCTCGCATCGTTAGGAGGAACTGGAAATAAAGGCTATAATCAACCGTCAAACATCGTTTACTGCTTCTCAAATGCGAAAACAATTATATGTAATAATATTTCCTTGGATATTATCGATAACAGATTGAGAGAAAATTTTGAGAAGGAGCAGGTAGCGCTTTATCAAAATGGTAAATTTCATGATCCTAAGGGGAGGGGTTTTGGTATCAGGGTGGACACAAAATGGTTATGGTGATTACATGTGTGTATTAGCAATTGAATATTTTTAACTTCTTGATAATGTTCAAATATGGTATATAGTGTTTATTTGTAACTCAGACCATCAAAATAACAGCATTCTTTAGATGAAAAACTATGTAAGACAAACTATCAGATCAACATGACAAACGGGTCGATTTCAGTTTCTCCATCGTTAACTTCACATATCTATGTAGCTATATATCATTATCATCTGCATATGGTATTTATGTCTTTGAACTGATTTTATACGTGAGACTATGTTCTTCACATGCTCAATTTATAAACTGAGGCAGTCTACTGATAGATAGGGGAATATCACAGTGTCAATAGCCTTGTTTAAAGTCAGCATTTCGCAAATTTTGTGGTCGTTAGAATATTGTCTAAAAACATAGCCTGTGGTAAGGTCAAATGTTGTCTGATGTGTTTCATACCAATTGTTAGATATAAAACATATACGGTGCAAATTTTGATGCACCAGATGCGCATTTCGACAAATAATGTATCTTCAGTGATGCTCAGATCAAAAATGTTGAAATCCGAAATAAGAACGGAGACTAGATAGTTCTCTTCATATTGATTGCGAGTACGGATTTCTCCATTTAACTGATCAAAACAGACGGCTTACGGCGGTTGCGACCGGTCAACAAGGGAATTTTACCACTCCTCAGCACGGATTACTTCTCGGGTGTTTCCAGAGGTCCGATTTGTTCCTATTCTCAATATCGTATTCTTGATAGGATTTATCACAGTCCGTTATCTTCACCCTTTTCTGTGTATATATGCATTTTACATAGAACAATGCTGGTGTATATAAATTTTGATTAAAAGTGTATATTTAATGTAAAATTAATCGTTTATTCAAATATAGATCAAATTCATTAAAACTTTAATGGTGCTTTATGTCAAAGATATGTTACTGGTAGAAAAACTAATCATGTTTATAAAGTTGCTCGATGGTTTGAAATAAAAGAAAACAGTTACGTAAATTAATTTTAGGGCAAGAAAAAAAAAAAAGGTAAAATGCTTCATTTTCTAGTATCAATGGCGCAAATGATTGTAAATATTACCGTACACGTACATATGGTTCAGTATAAAGAATGGCAATATTAATATTTAAATTTCAAAGTTTGCATTCCTTTTTAATGCGAATGCGAAGACAAATCATATAAAGAATTAAAAAAAAAAATTAAGTGTAGGACATACAGGGCCCATAGACACACCAGAGGAGGGCTCAAGTGCCTAGTAGGAAAAAGCATCCCTTGTTGGCTGATCACACCCGCCGCAAGACCTATATCTAGATCAGGTAAACTGAGTAAATAAAATGTGTATTCAATATCAGTATGGAGAAAATGTCAGACGCGTCACACAGCACCCGACCTAATTACTGGGTAAGCTGTTTGTGTTTATTACTAGTGACATCGATACTTGTGAAACCAGTATTATTATACGGATGTGCAATCTGGGGATTTACTATTATTGATATAGAAATGTTGCAATTTAAATTCTGTAAGTTCATTTTAAATCTGAAGAAATCTACACCTAATTTTATGATATCTAGTGAATTGGGAGTATATCCTATGCCATACTATGTAAAGAATCGAGTTATCAAGTTGTTGGTATATAGTTATAGAGGATAATTATTGTAACAAATATTTTGTATTATTTCTGTTTACTTAAATCTACAAATGATAATGTGTTAACAGTGTTATTTCCATGGCCTAACTATGTTACAGATATTTTGAATGACTGTATTTAATTCATTCCAGGAATGAATTTTTGTCAGATTTGTTTTAGGTAGACCATATATTATAATGTATGAAAATTTGCTTCAATCGCACAATGTAAAAGATTTGAGAAATTTGTTCAAATTTATACAAATTATTGATACAAAGGTTTGTCCTCCCGAATGACACCTATGCATTGTATATTTTGTTTTCATACATTGTATTGTATGCAAACCTTGACTTGAACAAAGTAATTTTATATATTTTTGTGAAATTATATCTATTTTATGTACTTATTGGTTTATGAGAATATAGAATGATACATCATTTTGTGAAAAGGTGGATTACTATAGTTATGACAGAGATGACAGTTATAACTTTAGTTATAAATATGACAGAAGTAGTATAAGGCGCCTATATGGGGGGGTCAACTGAGTGCACTTTTGGGTCCTAGATAGGGGGGTCAAAGGTCAAATGCACGGTTCTAGATAGGGGGGTCAAATACACGGTTCTATCTGGGTGGGTCAAATACACGGTTCTAGATAGGGGGGTCAAGTGCACTGGTCAACGGCACTGGTCCACGGCACTGTCCTAATGGGGTTAAGTGCACGGTCTTATTCTATAGGGGTTTTATACGAGGGTTTACGGTAAAGGCTTGAAGCTGTTTCCAATCAGTATCGATCGACTGACGTCATAATAGAACGAAACGTCAGCTACTGTATTAAAATAATCCAATGTAAAAATCCTGAGTTAAAAATCCAATGTAAAATCCTGAGTGATAATCCTAAAGAAAAAAAAGACAGAGGTGTAAGTTTCAACATTTATTTAAAACCAATAAAACAATGAACAACATGAGAATCAGTTCAAAGTCTGTCCATAATCACAGTGTTTTAGTGCGGCTCAATTTTCGCTTCTTTTTAGGAGGTTCTTCAGGGTTGAAGATTTCTGGAATGGGATAATCTCTGATAAGCGGAGGGTTACTGGTACGAGGTGTACTGGTCAAAGGTTTGCTAGTCGAAGGTTGACGGGCCGGAGGTTTACTGGTCGAAGGTTTACTGGCAGGTGGTTCTGGGTTAGATTTGTCTGCTAACGGATAGTCTCTTTTAACAGGGGGTTTACTTCCAGGCACCGGAGCCATGAAATCACTGAGTTCCGCATCTGGGCAGTCTATAATCCAATGCCCTAATTGCCCACACTTGTAACAGGGGTCTTTTTCTTTGGTTTTTTTCTCAGTCGGTGGCGCCCAGCGAACATGTTTCTTTTTGTCTAACTCCTCTAATTTTTTTAAAAGAATTCCTGTATGATTGACAATCTCATTGTGTAACACATTAATGCGAGTCACAATGCCGTCCAGGGTAGTCGAGATCAAGCTAAAATCTTCTTTGGTCATAGGTTGCGCATTATATAATCCCAACTCTAATCCTGTGACATCCTGAGTGTCTGGAAAATTAAATCCATAGCCAGGCTCTGGTTCCTGATGAATTCCTAAGTCATTATTAATGATATGTCCTAAGTTTTTCGAAGCCATCTCAACCAAATCTAATTGTTTCTGGGCCATCTCTAAAATCAGAATGATCTCAAATACCCCCCGCACTCGCTTTATATACCTAGCTTTGTGGGTAATTCCAACGTCTGTCTAGACGCTACGTGTTAAAAAAAATCTGCTGAGTCAAGGTAGACCCTACGGTTCTTTACGTGTTAATAAAATCTGTTTACGTGTTAAAAATCAGTTGGCTCAGTGCCAGCTACCTATACCTCGCTTAACGCCAGCTGCGTACGTCTAAAAAAAAAGCAGTGCATGACGTCACAATAGACTGCATTCCAATCTGTACATGAAAGGGGGGCGGGGCTTAACCACTTATGTTTTTTTATGTATGTCTCTAAGTATCTATATCTATCTCACTCTCTCTCTCTCGTAAAACAATCTTCCTCACAAAAAACTTACCCTGAAGACGCCAGACATGGTTCTTTAGCCCCGCCTATGTTTTAGAGAAGTCTCAGTTATCTGACTAAATAAAATAAATTTTTTTCAACGTCAGGTCGAATCCTTGACCTTCCCCTCCCCCTCTTTAAATCCTTTTATTTTTTGTTGAAGGCCTTACCCTCCTCTATGAGGCTAAGGGTTTTATCCCCACTCACCCCCCGGATCAGATTCTGAACTGTTTCTGTATTTATATGATTACTAAACAGTCTAAAAACCGTCAACTTCTAAGATCTAAAAACACAAATCCGTCATTTTGACGTTCGCCATCTTAACTGAGTCTGGGAGGCTAGGGATGTTTTCTTTTACGGCCGCGCTTTGACGTTATATACTAACGCCCAGCGCTAGTCGCGTTACTGGTTACCCAGCACAAAGAAGATGGCGGACAGGAATCCTATACAGTATGTAGTGATGCAAGGTTTCCAAATGAGATTACAAATGGCCACCTACATTCAGCGCAATGGGCAGTGGGTCCGGGAACAAGTCACCACTTTGGCGACTTTCAACCCTATAGACGGGGAACTGATGCAAGGCCTCGTCAATCGGCAGCGGGAGCAGGACCGTCGGGCGCGACGGCAGACACCAATGGGGCAACGCCCCATACGACGGAGACGGGCCCCACCACCACCCACACAGGCAGCGCCAGATCCTCCGTTCGAGGTGGAGATGGAACCTACCCCCCTCACCAGTGACTCGGATACGCCGCCGCCTATCTACACCCCATCCTCGCCACCCGGGACCCCTCCTAGGCAAGTAATCACCAGCCAGGCAGACCCCCCGAGACAGGCCATTATAAGGATTGCGCCGCCCTCGCCCCTCCGGCAGCAGCCAGACCAGCAGGTGCCAGCCACCCCCCGGCGGCCCACCCATCCTCCTGCCAAAGAGCCAACCTGGGGATTACGCTGCCCCATGCGAAAAATCCAATGCCCCGTGTGCCTCCAGGAGGGGGTCAATTCCAGTATCCTGTGCATTGGGTGTGGGCAAAGACCCGCCTGCACCCAATGCGTGGTCTTTATTGAGGCGGGTCGACATACCCGGGGACGGTGCCCCTTATGCCGCTTTACAGCCTTATAAAAGATCCAAAGAAACCCAACGGCCCTTTTCAGGGCCACCATCTCTTTTGAAAAGACACTGAGTATGACAACCTAAGAAACATATTTTTATTTATTTATATTTTTATATTTAATTTTAATATTTATATTTTTATTTTTATAATTTATATTTTTATAATTTATATTTATTTTTTTTATAATTTATTTTTATAATTTATATTTTTATTTTTATATTTATTTTTATTTTTATAATTTATATTTTTAATATTTATTTATATTTTTATTTATTTTTATTTTTATAATTATATTTTTATTTTTAATTTTTATAATTTATATTTTTATAATTTATATTTATTTTTATAATTTATATTTTTATATTTATATTTTTATAATTTATTTTTATTTTTATATTTATTTTTATAATTTATATTTTTATTTTTATAATTTATATTTATTTTTATAATTTATATTTTTATTTTTAATTTTATTATTTTTAATATTTATATTTTTATAATTTATATATTTTTAATATTTATATTTTTAATATTTATATTTTTAATATTTATTTTTAATATTTATTTTTATATTTTATTTTTTTAATAAAAGACCAAAACACCCAGACTACATTTTTTCATGTTTAATCACAATCAACACTTGTTTTTGATAATGATCAGCAAAATCATGAATGAATTGTTCATAATGAGGCCAATAACCTCCCGCTAAGCCACAACCAATATTCCAAGGAAACGCGATAGTCTGGTAAGGTAAAGTTCCTAACGTATGTAAACATTGTTGAAACCATAATTCTCGTTGTTCACGATCATCCGCATACACAGAGAGACGCTGAGTGCCACGCCCATAATCCCATTGCGCAAAAAAACAAATCACAGCGGGTTGATTAGCCATAATCTTTAAAGTGCCAGGAATTCCTCGATCCGCCGGTATAGCTAAATTTCTATGTCCTACCGGTCTCCGAGTCGCATACACATTAGCCCCAGGAAAATGGTCAGCAATACTTTGACTTAATCCATGAGGTTTCACTGTTAAACAATTACACTGATGTACAATCGCTTCTACCGTCACCTGAAGTAAATCGCCGTGCACATAAGTCACACTCATGATGTACTAATTTCCCACAGGAGATGTACAAATCTCACATTGACAATCTTGATACTGTTCTTCTTCTTCCGGAGTTAAAGTACACATGAAGCATTTACACCACAGCCAAGGTTCTCGAGTATTCCTACAGATCATATACGGTGTAGGGTGAGACGGATGTTTTATTTTTTTTATAATGAAGCGTTCTTTATTTAACATATTTTCTTTTCGGCAATGATAACACGTACATTTCCAATAAGGTTTTAAACTATACCCACAGACCACAATGTCATTCACAAATTCATAACGTTCGGGCATAATGTACACAAGTCACACGCACAATCTTGATAACGACCTTCTTCTTCGGGGGTCGGAGAACAATAACAACACGTACAGTCTAACCAACGTTTTTGACTATACCGACAAATAATATACACCATAGGATGAAATGATTCCGGGGTCCAACGTTGTTTCACCAATGTATTTTCTTTTTTACAATGAAAACACCAACACTGGAACCAAGGTTCTTTAGTATACGCACAGATCAATTTCCCCTTAAAAAACATATATCTTTCCGACATAAACGTATTGTCTTTTTTACAATGAAAACACCAACACTGCACCCAAGGTTTTTGACTATACGCACAGATCAATCGCCCCTCTAAACACATGTACCGTTGAGCCATTATGAATTCTATAAAAATCGCTGGCACGTGCCTTGTCTAGACAAGAGGTTTAAAATTAGATGTTTGATACTAAAATTAAAATTTTATGGACTCTACAAAATCGTTTGCACGTGCTTTGTCTACCTAAGAGGTTTAAAATTAGATCTTTGATACTAAAATTAAATTGACTCTATAAAAATCGCTGGCACGTAGCCTGTCTAGACAGGAGGTTTAAAATTAGATGTTTGATACTAAAATTAAATTTTCCAGACAGCTAGTTCTGACGCCACAATCAACCATGACGTCACCTTCCTATATAAGCCGCGCCTCCCTCGATTGCGCATCACTGGTAATCCGGCAGCCATGGGCGATCTTAGCAGACCGCCCATTGTAAACCACGATTTCCCCCAGTCCGAGGACTGGGACAAGGAAATAGAAGAAAACCCGAGGCCCCCTGGACACTTAGTGTTTCAGGGGGACTCGGTGCAGTTTACCTTATTTAAGGAAGTACAGAAGCCCAAGAAAAAGAAGAAAAAGAAAAGCCGCGGGAGCCGGGAAGTTGACCCCCTCAGAGCGGAGATGTGCTGGCGCATCGAGGGCCGGCGGCTGCAAGAGCCGCAGTGGGTTTTTTTTTAAAGAGTTTTTATCCCTTAAAAAAAACTCAGCCCTTTTCAGGGCTACCAAATTGTATGAAAAGATCCTAAATATCACAACGTAAGAAACGTATTTTTTTTTTTTTTATTGTGAACAACAATCATTTACAATGATGGAATACTATTATGGATTTATTCAGTGATACTATGGAATAATATACTTATGTCAGGTAAGTCTCTTTATTGTTATTCATACACCGACATTGACATGTCTGTCCGTGATGAGTTTTAAGTTTCCCAAAGGTGTCTTTAAACCATTGGCCTACATAATGATCGCGTTGTAAGGCGGTACCATGCCAAGGTAAAATCCAATCTCGGACTGTTTTTCGCCCTCGATGCCGTTGATGTAAATAATACACGCAATATTGTCCACACACATCTGTGTTCCAATCTTGATAACAATGCGTATTATACTGCCATTGAACTCCATGGCGCTGAATAAACTTTGTAATGTCTGGATGGGTGGGGGGTAATCCGTAAGAATCAAAATATTCAATGATAGGGCTATTCAAATACACACACACCCAATGAGCTCCGGGTTGATCATGAGGGTCCGTATTAATGACCACTGCTTTTTGAGAAGGTAACATCTCAGGTAATACATCTCTAGGATACACTCCGCCAAATGAACGCCCTAAATCTCGAGATAAGACATCCCGCAATTGTTGAGTATCCATGTTAGTAATCAATAGCTACTTCTCGCTGTTTGTTAATTTCTAACAAATTGTCAAACACCGCATACACCACACAATTTAAAGTCGTGGCGAGATTCACAGCAAATTGTACTTCCACTCTCAAGTTGCCTGTTTGTATGAGATGAAATTTATCTGTCTGAGCTTCTTGATCTTTAGTGAAATCCACACACCAGAGTGTGTAGCCCTTTTTATACTCTTCCAGGGTAATGTCCGGGGCCCAATCTTGACCTAATTTTCCTAACCCTTTATACAAGGATAAATACGATCGGAGATACTGATCGTCTGTGAAATTGGGTTCTAAAGGTCGGGTTTCCATCATTTCACCATTAATACTAATTTCTAATTTCTTGACTTGCTGATTTTGGAAATGAAAAGGATTTTTAGTGCTATCTCCATTAAAAGCCGCATTATCTACAAACCCTAAGACAATCAGTTTAGGCATCTGTCCTTGAAACAAGTGATCTGTGATTTTAGATTGAGTGCCAGTCGGAATGGTGAACGTTTTGACTTCCACGCGTCTTAAGGGATATTTGGCTGTCTGGGTATTCAATTGCTGATTGATGAGATTAATGATGGTGGGGGTAGGTTTTACTTTTCTCACCCATAACACCATATTCTGAATGATCACTTTGCCACTACTGCCTGCATCAATCATCATGTAAAATTGAGGTCGAGCGCGATTAAATCGCAAACGCACATCGACCCCATTCGGCAAATATTTGTCTTGCTGACACAAATCCAGGTGTAAACGATCCATCAATACAATAACTTTACTGTTATTGATTTTTTCATGACGTTTTCTTACTCCCGTATTCTTAGAATCGTCAGGGTAGACGGGGGTGGGGAGCACGGCATCAATAGTACAACTGTCAGCGACCACATCAAAAGCCTTAGCGGGTTGAGTCAGCGCTTCTAATTTGCATTCATCCATGTGACCCGCTGTGTCTTTTTCCCACAAAGTACATGCTTTCATCTGGGTTTTCAGAGTTTTAGGACTATAGGACAGTAATTTCTCTAAGTAAGCTTTGTACGGATACGTATCCGTGCCTGGCGAAATCACTTTGCCATTCAGACTAACATCAATTTCACTGAACAGGGAATGTAAGATATTATTAATAGGTGTGGCTGTAGAATTAGCCCCTGTCAGAGCGTCTCCGTTTTCTTTGGTAAATTTACACACCATCTGGAGATACGATTGAGATAAATCTAAATATTCATCACCTTGACCTTTAATCTCAAATTCAATAGGAGCCGTATCGGAATTGAGAGTACTGGAAATGGGATAATATTCCATCCATTTCGAATCTTCTAAAGTCACATTGGTGGGAGGTACTTTAAATAGTTCTAAACTATCTGTCCCGCAAGCGCAAGATTCTCTGTGCATCATTGTGTGATGTGTGACTGATCGTGGTAAGCGGTCAAATGAATTCTGTTCTTTGGAAGGTCCCCTTTTTATACTTTTTTTTTTCAATCAAAAATATCTACAGAGCGTTTTTTCTTTTTTCGCTTCACGGGGGCTCTAGAACGTTTCTTACCCTGAACAGGGCCTCCTCGAGCTAAAATGCGCTGTTTTGCCATTCCCGCTGTATGCTTAGCGGCTCGTAGACCATGGGTTTTCAGAGCCTCTTTGAGAGATCGCTTATTTTCTAAAACATCTAACCCGGTCTTAGCTGCGGCGGTCAAGGCTTGTTTAGCCCCGGTTTTAAGTAAATCCGTGAAAAACCCTTTCCCTTTTTGTTTTCTTTTTTTAGCTAAGGCAGGTCTCTTACGAGCTGGGGTTTTAAGAGCGTGTCGGGCTTGTTTCTTAAGTGCGTGGGTGCCATGGGTCTTGAGAGCTTGTTTCAGAGATCGTTTATTTTCTAAGACATCTAACCCTGTGCGAACTCCGACTTTCATGCCTTGGCGGGCTCCTCGTTTGGCCAGCCCTAGTAATGTACTGTCCCCTTGTCGTGACTTTAATTTTTGTTGCAGTTTAGGCATGGCCATACCGGCTGTCTCTTTCACCGCGCGTACCCCGTGGGTCTTGAGAGCCTCTGTGAGGGATCGTTTATTTTCTAAGACATCTAACCCGGTTTTAGCAGCTGCGGTTAATACACTCTTAGCCCCGGTTTTAAGTAAATCCGTGAAAAATCCTCGACCTTGTTGTCGGCCTTGTTGTACGCCATCTTGATGAAGAGCCATGGCTGTATTATAAAACCCTTCTATTAAACCAGGTATAAAGAAAGTTCCCCCCGTTTGGGTGGGGAGTTTCCCTAATAACCCCCCTACCACTTCCCCTATCACAGGTGCGGCCGTCTTAAGCACCGTTTTTAACAACCCACCCCACCCGTAACCTCTCTGGCGTACTAAACCTCGATGATACTGCATCCTGTTAAGACTGAGCCCTGAGGTCAGTTAAACCCGCTTTTTATACTTTTTCCGCCCCCCTCTCTTTTTCTTTTTCCTACCACTCCCCCCTTGCACGGCTCCCGCAATAGCACTGGCAATGATAGGGAGGAGAATGGTAAAAATGCCATGCCCTTTCTGGCGCCGGAGTCCTCGATAGTACTTCATGCTTCAATAGACTTTACGAAAATGAAGTTTAAGCATGGATCTCCCATTTAAAAACCCTACAGGATCTCCTAAAGATGTCATGATGTGTATGTCAACAGTATCAAAATGTTTTTTACTCAGTTTCAAATATTCTGCTCGAATAGGTTCCCAGCGGGCTTGTTGGTTATCTTCCCGTTGCGTGTCACAAGGCACAACTCTCATTAATTTCAATTCATTAGACCCTACTATCTGAGGATCAATGATATCACAATACACATACATTGATTTCAGATTGTCATATAAATCGATATTGGCGTTAGCCAGATAATTCTCATTAATCCATTTGGTCATAGGGTCCTGAGGCAGAATGAGGCTGTCACTGGTCATGCCTAGCTTGAAGGCTAAGGTCTTAGGGAAACGAATGCAGAGAGGGGTTTCTCTTAATTTTTTCCCCTTAAATTGATACTCCACCCGATGATATTTAGTACAGTGCACTAATTTCATTTTACCGATATTAGCCCCTAAGGTATTCCATAATTTACTCAGGGTTCTTTCTAAGCCTTCATTGATTTCTTCAATTAAACCTAAAGAGTTGGTGTAAGACCCGGGTCTAAAATGAATGCGAATAATTGTGGAGGGGAATAAACTATCTCCACCCTCATTGTAATGTTGCCACTGTGTTAAATTCCAAGAGATAAACACTTGTGTTTGAGCAAAAGTTAATTTCCCTAAATCTCAGTGGTAAATCGACCCCATTTAAAAGTATTGGGATCTCGGATCAACGGTACATAAGGCTCTGGAATGAGCACGTCTACATAAGCTTCGGTCTGTGCAATGTTTTGTAAGGAAGTCGAGTACATCATTTCGGTTAAGGCCACTTCCCAATCTCCATCCGTTAAATCCAAGGCTTGAGGTAACAACGTTTTAAATTGAGCTCCTGTATTTTTAGGAAACGAGGCCTGAGAGCCATCGCTAATGAGAGTCATGTAAAACCCTTCACGTCCAGCCATGATTCCTTAAATGAGGAGAATAACACTAAGTCACTTCTATTTATACTTTATTAATACATACATTATAATACACAAAAGCTGAATTCCCAATGTAAACAGTACGTGACGTCACAATTAGCGGCGAGACAAGTTTTCTGACACCATGGGGCGTCGCATCACTAAGTAATCTCGACTACCCCAACAATCTGCGATACTATATCCTTTTTTCATGGCCTCTTGAAAATCACGGAGACACTGTTGATCCTTGTCAAACCATTTACTTTTCATCCAAGTCCAATCGGGTTCGTGTTGGCGTGATTTTAATCCCCAACAAGCTCTGACATTCCACCGATATTCTGTGTAATTTCCTAGTCTGGTGATATAAGGGGCTAATCCATGGGGTACGTGTAAACGCTTGTACAAGTACACAGGTTTGTCACGCGATTTTTGCTCATCATAATCCATTAAACACAGTAACTTATCTGAAAACCACATACTTTTCTTCTCTCCCTCAATTTTCCAGGCGTACTCTCTGCTAGCCATGGCGAACTGTGGGGCTGGAAGCTGGTCGCTCTTGTTTTATACCCCCCGCATGCATCTGCGGACTAGGCATGACGTAACCCACCAGAGAACTCAACGTGACCATCCAGAAATCGCGATTGGAATCCCCTAAGGCTAACATGACCACTGACGTAATGATGATGGTTAAACACATGAATAATTGCGCAAAATACACAATTTCGGCTCGAGGTACTTTTTCGCCTAAGAATTTCCATTGGGTGAGGGTAGAATGAGATTCGCTTGTGGAATCCATGAATCAAAACTAGGGGGATATCCTTTCCACCGGACTTTGACTTCTGAAATGACTTTTTTACCTACGCGCCGCTTTTTATACCCTAAGATCTCCGCCACTTCATACACATCATCTTTTTTATACACTTGTTGTAATTCTTGAGGATAAAAGGTCCCTTCTAATTCTTCCCCGTGATCATCTTGAATTCTATAGAGGTTTTGTTTAGGTACTTTTCTCGAAATGGTAAATAGTTCTGTAGTCCAATTAGGTAAATACCCCTTGTCAAAAGTGCGTTTAGCTTTACTAATGCGTACACGATCTCCTACATGTAAGGGGGGTGGTGAGACTGTGGTCTGTTGTCCGTACAACGTTTTCCATACGTGTAAGACATTCTTCTTATTCACTTGAGCTGGCGTTCTCTGAATACTGCGATGATAGGAATGATTGTAACCATAGACTAAATCAGGTAACACATCGACATACCGTCGTGTTTTATGCCGTGTTAAATATTTCCACATCCGGGCTTTCAGAGTGCGTTGAAAACGTTCTACAATACTCGCTTTGATGTCTGTATTACGCGTGGTGAAAAAATGAATGTTTTTAAACGCTTGACGAAATGGCTTATTGGTAAATTCTTTGCCTTGATCCGATTGAATGCGGACAGGTCGCCGTCCGTCTCGGAAAATGGTTTGTAACCCTCGTATCATTTCAGACCCTGATTTTTGTTTTAAAGGCACCACCCAGGCATATTTAGATAACACATCAATGGCACACAATAAAAACGTATAGCCATCATTGTCTTTTTTCACAGTAGACACATCCGCTAAATCCAGTTGCCATTGTTCATCTATATCAGTCACTCGAGTTTGTTGTCTCTTAAATTTCCGACGTATGGGTTTATGTAAGGTATAAGTATCTTGTTCTTTCAGCCATTGACGAATCTGAGCTAGAGTAATCTTATGTCCTAATCGCCGCACGTGACGATATAAAGCTTGTACACCTCCATACCCTGTCTTAGGATTATAATACAAGTGTTGTAAGATCTGTTGTGTAGATTTCTTTAGGTGGGTAGGGATAACCATCCCGTGATATCTCGTGAAGTCTTTTTACCTTTTTTCTTCTTGTATTTAGGGGTGGAGGCTTTTAGAGGGGTTTCATACACAGAATGATCTTTATCAAATACACCCTCATCTATCAATTTAGGAGTACTGATTTTTCCTGGTTGGTCCATGGCTTTTATAACATCGCGATTAGTGATATACCCTTTAGGAACATTGGTTTCTTTTAAGGCTTGAGTAAAGTGATGTAATCCTGTAGGCGGATCCCGATATTTCAGGGGTTTTTGTCTCTGAGATTCACTGACTAAATCTACGATATTAGAATCAGGTATTTTCTGTCCTCGATAACTGATTTCTCCTTCCCCATTCCAAGTCAACACTTTAGATTTCTTCAGGTGATTTAATAATAACCCCGCTTTCTTTTGACCCGGTTTACTGACACTATTAATAATCTGTTCTTCTAACTCAGGGGTCTCAGGCGCGGTCACGTCAGGGGGTAGGTGAGAGCGGGGTCGAGGAGGGGGTGGAGGAGGAGGAGAAGTATTAGGGTGTCGCGCTTGTTGTAAATATTGGCGATAGCGGTGAAGTTCATGCCCATATAAAGCCACTTTTTCTTCCGGGGCTAAATCCTCGCGATGTTCAATGTTATCTAATTGATCCCGTAACCCTAGAGTGGTTTGAAATTCAGGAGGTTTAGGTAATTTTCCTTTCAGTTCATTTAACATGGCTTCAGGCACTAACACCATCTTACGACTCATGATTTAAGCAGTAAGGCTCGTCGTTTTTTTACAGGTTGAGGTTGCACAATGCGTCTCAAGATGTGTTTCAGAGGACAGAGTTGACGCTTCTGATGGGAGGTGAGTGGAATCACGCCTTTTAATACATTGTACACGACCTCACAAATCTTTAAAATACAATCATTTGAACAATGTTTTAAGATCTCTCTCTTTAAGGTCATCGAATACTGAGGAGTGGCTAGCGTTTGTAAGAGACATACATGAGGTCTTAATCGAGATTCACACTTCTTGGTGTGAGCCATGGTGCTGAAATGAAGGTCTGTGGACAGGTCTCCCCCTTTTTATAGCTTTTGTTTTTTTAATCGGGCTAGAAACTGACCCCGTCCTTTGTGCACGGTTTCTTCATGATGATCACGACTACTTTTTAAATTAAATTGTAGAGGACAATACCCACATTTATATTTTTCTTTCGGTGGGGCACTGGTTAAGGGGGTAAAACGTGACAGACCCCCAAAGGCTTGACTAAAGCTAGGTAAGGCGGTATCCGGAGTTCTGGAACTGCCTATAGGACCCCGCATAGCTCGCTCCATTTTCTTTTGAGCTAATCCTTGTTTCAGATCAGTTAAGGTTTTGGTTTTCTTAGACAGTTTAGACAAGGGTATTTTGACCATCAGTTTAGGGGTTTTCTTCACGGGGGGAAATTTAGCAAAGCGTAAGAGATGGGAAGGGACAGGTTTGCTTTTAGGCCCGGGGGTCTTACGGTGAATGATCAGTTTAGGCACTTTTTTCGATTTTTTAGGGGGACTTTTCTTTTTTCTTTTCTTAGCTAGGTTTAAGAGGGATGCTGGTAACACGCGTGTTTTCCTGGGGGGTTTCCTTTTTCTTTTTTGTCTTGTTTCCCATTTGAATAAATGACGAATGATGGTGCCCCCTAAGAACCCGGCACCCCCACGTTTTAAAATAGCTTGTTTACGCTGTTCCTCATCCGCATGCTTATCGGCAATGATAGCTAAATCCTGCCGATGTCCTTGGATAAATTTCTGAGTGAGTTTATTGATGGGTAAGATTCCCCTTAATAAATTTTTAGCGCCCATAGCAAACCAATTCAGTAACGCTTTACGTCCTAATTCAATGAGCTGGGAGCGCTGCCCTGGATCTCGTTCATGTTGTAAACGGCGTAAGGTTTTGACTAATTTACTCTTAGGTGTGAGTCTACCCATGATGACAGGGGAGTGTCAACTGAAAGGGTGTAGGGTGAGGAACTATTATTTATACTCTAGGCATGTGCACGGCTAACGTGGAAAACAGCTGACTTCTTAATCTTAATTCGTCGGGGGTCTGAGGACTTAAATCGACCAGTAAATACCCGTGAGGCTTATTGGTGGCTTCCTCATACGCCCCCTGTAAATAAGGCATTTGTAATTGTCGGCTTAAGACTTCAATCTGAGATTTATCTCTGGGATTTTTAAACAAGACCAGATAATGCGCATTTAAACTGATGGTTCTATGTTGCACAGCTCGATCAAATAGATTTTGGGTAATGTAAATGACACTGGTATTACGATGATGAGCTTTACGGGTAAACCAATCTACAATAGATTCTATGGCTTTACCCCCCATCATATCATCAAAAATGAGTAAATGCCGAGTGCTGAGATCCGCCACTAATTTCTCATCATCGGAAGGGATATTATGAATAAAGGTCACAGACTCTTTTAAATATTCATAAGCGGGTTGCCATTCTCGATAACACCATACTATTTTTTCAGGTGGGGGTGAGATCCAGTGTGTGTTATGTACCAGTTGTTTCACAAATTCTGTTTTACCAGATTTAGAGGGACCGGCCACCACCATGGTAAATTCATGTTTCAATTGAAACGGAGCTAGTGTCTCGTACGTATACATCTTGTGAAATGAGACAACTTGGAAACTCACATACATATTTATTAACAAGAAAAAATACGAAAAGTTTCTAATACACTTTGTCTACAAATAGGACATTGTTCCAGTCCTGCTGCACACATAGCACAAGCACATAAATGTCCACACGGTAAAAAAGCAATTCTTAATTCTCGTTCTAAACAGATATGACATTTCTGAGTACACTGAGGATTGCCATCGGCATTGAGGGTTAAATCACCCCAGTCTCGATCAGTGTCTTTGACTCTAGCATACGCGTTAAACACTTGTCGCACCCATTTGATACTTTTATTACTCAGCAGGTAGGCACAGTGGGGACTCCAATACGCATGTTCTATCCAGGGATTGTCTTGAGGTTCCCAGTGATTAAGACCTACGCCACAATGAAAACAGCGCACCACATCCCCGAAGTCACGGTAATAGAATCCCGCTTCAGCAATAGTAGGTAACAACTGTTTTAAATGATCAGGGGCTTCTTTAAAGGACTGGTCTCGGTCCAGGACTCGAGCATAAGTGGTCACTATAGGATAGCGTAGTGATCCGCATTTCGTCATGGTGAGCGACTAAGGTTATGATTCTGATCCTTGTTTTTAATACCCATAGGGGAGAGTGTCATAATGACGTATACGTTGACGTTTATCATAGACCATTCGGTATTTTTTCACTAAGGGGAGAGTTCGCACCTGATGTTGACGTGTTCTTTGAATAAAGTGTGGGTAATACACTTGGACTTCCTCTTCCTGTCCTTTTAACATTTTTTCTAAAGTAGCCAGAGATACAATCTGAGAGGCTCGGTAATTCAGAGTCAATCCTTTGACTTTACACATGGATTGTCCCCCTTGGGTCTCGTAAGCATAATTTTTAGGCCCTCCCGACATGTATTTCACAATGCGGTCCCCATTTAATTCATCGGTCCACCCCCCTAAACTATTGAGGATAGTAGGATTAAATTGTCTCTCGTCGTGTTGATAAATGATACTGTCTGTATCAAAGTACAGGACACGATTTCCCAAGGGATATAAAGTCTCGTACAGATGTAAACGGGCATGAGCCGTGGTAAAACAAGCTAAGATCACGTTACCAAAAGGACAGTCTTCCAGAAATTCTTCTTTTTCTTGAAAATTAATTAACATCATATCTGTGTCAGGATGATCTCGATTTTCTAACAGCTCGACTCCTTTAATGTCTAACGTGGCATCTCGTAATTTTTCCTGTAATTCTTCTTCTTCAGTGAGATACTGCGTTTTGGTTAACTGTAAGCGTTGAGCAAATTTTCCCCATAGACAATTCAAAAAGAGTTTAGCAATAGTACGGCGAATGGGATTTTTCTCAATATCAGGTAGACTCATCACAATCCCTTCCCGGCGCCGGATCTCATCCATGTAATCTTGTTTTTGTTGGTTGGTTTGACAATCCTTAGGAAATCCTGACGCTTCTTGTTTAATTTTCAAAAAGGTATCAATATACGATTGAAACAAGGTCTGACTACTCTGGGGAAAATGCCACACTTCATAAATGCGATCGAGGCGATAGCCGAGCTCTAGAGCTTTGTGTAATTCTAGGGTCACCCAGGTACCTGTTAAACTGCGTTGTGCGTCATGGTGAGGGCAGCGATCGTCAGGTCCTAAGTCGCCATGTTCGGCACAGGTTCGACATAAGGGAAACAGTAATTTTCCTCCCGTCTTATAAGGTAACACAGGGTGATACAGACCTCGAGGAAGTAAAACACGACAATGAATCAGTCCAAAGTACTCTCTCACATCGGCGAAATGACTAGTAATCACTTGGGGGTGGCCGATAGGAAACGGTTTGTATTTCAGTACGTAAGGATAGAGGGAACACACATCCACATATCGCATATCCCCCTCCTCGCAATACAAGCGCGTGGCATTCGTTCGTCCCCCGTATAAAGCATCTCGTGGATTTAAGGGGTCCTGAATATCTAAGGTGTGTAAATAGTCTTGTATAGAAGGATTCTGTTGCACTTGATGATCAAACTCGTGTTCCCAGATGCTGATCACTGTATAGCCTTGACCCTCTAAGTCACTGCCTCGTTTTAAAGTCTGTTCGTATAGGTCTTGATAGGTGTATTGAACTCGATGAGGGTGCGTTTCCGTGACTAAATTCGGATAACAATGAGGGCAACCATGCCAGTAACATCCATAAAATTCGTACACAATACGAGATTCCTCGTCGTACCCGTCTACGGTATAAGACCCTAAAGTGACTTCACCCCCGTTTTTGGCATGGCGTATGTTATGATGTTGATGTTCTAACCAGGCTAGCCATCGACAGGCTTTGGCTGAGTAACGACGGGCGGGGGCATACCCCAGATTAGGAATGATAGCAATGGTTTGTGGGGGCATGAATCCTCGTCGATAAGCTAGATTGGCTGTGCTAGCAAACGTAATGGATTCCTGAAACGGGTCGACTGAGACCAGAGCAAAGAGAGTCGATTTAAATTGTGCACAACACCGCCTTAAAATGTCCACGTCTGAGATACAATAAGCGAGAAATTCTTTCTGAAAATCAAACACTTTGCCTTGTTGTTGATGGTACCAGGTATAGAAAGCGTCACGATTGGTGGTGGACATATCGTCAGGGTTATAGTACTGCGCAGGTGGATAAGGCCCTATATAGTTCTGGTTTTGTTCCGTATTAAAAAAGTGAGGAAAATAACCTTTCTTTAATTCTGTTAAACCGAAAGCAGCAGGCATCTTAGCCAGGGCAAAGGGAAGAAAATTGTAGGAATCAATAAATTTCACCCCCAATACTTCCATGTATAAGAGTTTACTCCCGTTGAGAATGACTGTGGGTTTGATACAAGCTGTGTGCACCAGATAATTTAAAATGAACTGACCATCGTATCCTTTGAAATTGTGCGCAATGACAATAGCTTCCTCGTGTTTGATTTTCACTGCCCCTTTTTCATTCGTCTGGGTTTGTAATAACCATTCCATAAACTGTTTTAAAGTGTCTGGTCCTTGAAAAATGAAACGGCGTTGCGCTCCAAACCCTTGACAGTATGGACACGGGATATGAATATCTAAAGTGTCACAATGTTGACACACGCGTTCGGCCACACAGAGGTTAGGGGTATGAATGTCATGTTCCTGGGTACATTCGAAATCGTAATAAATATACAGTTTTATATCCTGGCGGGATTTAGGTCTGGGTTTCTTTTGTACAAAGCAATGATGTGGCGTGTGAACGAGTGCCTTACAGATGTTGCAGCGTATTTGACCTCCACAGGCGTGTCCTTTTAATAATTGCTTGGACATCCATTTCTGGCACTGGTGACATCGGCCCATTAAACTGCACACTGTGGTAGTGGTCTGGGGACTGTAGGGTTTTAAATGCGTCTGGTAACACGTCGCATTTCTGAACATGCCATGGCAATGAGGGCATTCGGTATAAGTACCGTCTGAGACACAGGGGGTCTCTGCTAAACAAAACGAACATCGATAAGGACAAACCGTACGATGCGCTTGGATGTGACTATAGCCCACATCACAGTCATCACAGTAATATTGATTGTCTGTGACTCCCGGCATGGTTAAAATGGCATCGTAATGACCATTATCTAATAAAACGTTTAAACATGAACCGTTTCCCCGTCCTTTGTACAGAGGCTCTAATCGTAGTCGTTGTGTATTGACTTTGAATTGAAATATTTTCAATCGATATTCAGGGCTCAAGACGTGTTGTAATTTGTCCCACTCGTGAGGCCCACAAGGCTGATGAATATCACACCCTGCTTGTTGCATGAGAGACAGGGCTTGATGTTTTTGATCGAGCGAATCGTGATCTCCTTTTCTCATTCTTAACCATTTTTTCTTCCATTCGAGGTCTGGAGATTTTTGACTGTAGCAACGCGCCACGACAATGGCTCGAGGGAGACAGAGGGAATCCTGGGGGTTGTGAATGCGCAAGATCGCTCTCTTAGAGGTCTTGAATTTCTCCTTATCGAGGTAAAGATGTTTTGTCTTTTGACCACCACTCCCTTGAGGATATTTCACATGGAAAAAATCCAACTGAATTGACCCGTCCGTGATGATAAATTCTTTCTTGGATTGTTGTACGCTCTCGATTTTATTTAAAATTTTGTCCTCGTTGAGGTTTTTAGATTGAGTAAATTCTACCCAAATGTCAGAATCTAAAGAGGGGTGACGAATGTTGAGTCGTACATAATCATTGGGGTTACATTGCATTTTTTCTTTGACCTTTTTTAACATATCTCGAAATAAACGATGAATGAAATGGGTATTTTCTTTCTCGGGGAGAGGTTTAAAGCCCACATTGTAGACATTCTGTTGCACTTTGAATTTCCGTGATTGTCGAGAGCGATTTAATTGAACATGATAATACTCGGAAATGACTTTTTTCGGTCTACCTTGCCCCTGTTGTATTAATCGCTGCGCATTGTCTCGGCGGAGTTGTAATTCCCGTCCTCGTTGTAAATACAGTTGATGATTTAAATAGTTTAAGCGTTGTTCTATATATTTTTGTAAATCCATTCTTGGCTAAGACCTGGGACTAACTAATGACTATCTGAGAGGTGTTTAGATTTTATACTCATTGTGACGTCATGACCATTGTGATGTAAAAACATAACATCATTTTTTGTTTTCATCATTTTTATCTAAAGAACATTTTTCAAATACAAGTTAAAAGAACAATGTAAACAAACATTTTTTTCATTGTTAAAGGCATAATGTCCATACATTAGTCCAACAAATATGAGTTTTTAAAACAGGGTCCAACACCTTTTCTACTTCCGGAATCCTACGCTGAAACCGACAACGATCTGCAGCGACACTCATCCAAGGACTTTTCCGATCTTCGTCAGGTAAGTGATACACTTTGTTTTGATTTAAATTAAAAGTCACATATCGTCTATCGTGATGAATGTTTCTGTGGGGCTTTTGATGAATTGATTCAAAGGGTAAGCCTGCGTCTCCATAGGTTCTGATGATTGTTTGTTTCGGTCGTTTATTATTATCTGTAACATGAGAGTCAGATATTCCACCCGCAGATTCTCGATGTCTCCTGCTTGGTGGGGTTTGGTTCTTTTCATCTCTTCCGCCATGATTTCCATAAGTATAAATCCTGTCCATGAGACTTGATGTGCTATTAAATATCCACAGAATTCTTCAAAGTCCTGTACACTCATCCACAATAAATGGTCTTTTACGAAATATTCTAACACGCGATATATTAC